>JABRWK010000277.1:0-19711 GCA_013372445.1 Hypothenemus hampei | reverse complement strand
AGGAGGCAAGCACCTGCGCGGTGACTTGAAATGGCCCCCAGAAAACGTCAGGCAAAAAATGGCAGAGGAACATCAACAACTTCTAGAATTAGCGAAAGGACCTGCTTGCAGACCACTGAAAAAGGAAAAAGATTATACGCCATTCTTTGAACAGCATGCCTTGGCGCACGCATACCCTGGATATAAAATACCCCCAGGAACCCAATTTTATAGGCCAGAGTATTGAATCTTTTCGTCATTAGGATTATGTGATATTTATTATTAAACGCTTTCTAATTTAAGTGTTTTATCCTTTATTTTTTTCGTGCTATTTATGCTATTTAAAAATGTCAACTTACTTTTTTTTTTTTTTTGTAAATACTCATATGACGAATTGCGTTACAAATATGTTTTACAAATTTTACAAAGTACTGATATTTTTTTATAAAACAGCTACACTATCGTTCTGACAAACGGATATCGTGAGACTATTTTTTTTTTCGAAAAATCAACATCTAATGGTTGCAACCTTTCAGGGTGCCCGTTGTCAGATTGATTGTACAATTTCTTGTAGCAAACGAACGCGTCATAATTTAGTACCTTGAAATATACGTATATAGATATTGTCTTTCTATAGAATTTACATTAAAAATTATTTTAGCGCAACACTACTAACAAAGCAAAAAAAATTATTAAAATTATATGATAAATTAGGGTAGTAGTATACGAGCTGAGCCGCTTTTCGAACCTATTTTTCGTATCGATACGAGCTTTTGCTACAATTTGCAAAAATGCCTTACATTGAAATTGTTAATATTATGAATAATTGTACTGTGTACGATATAAATAAACAAATAAAAGTTTAATTTTAATTTTAATTTTTTTTACCATCATTAAAACACTTGTTCAATATTTAACAAGAACTATTTATTAATCATAATGTTTAAAATTCAAAACAATAAATTTTACAATCGATTAACATAATTTAAAAATATTTTAAGATCTCCTTGAAATTTTTCGTAGTTTTCTTTTCCATATTCCTCGTTTAATGAGTATAAATACAATTTACCATCTTCAGTACTTATTAGCTAAAAAAAAAGTTAAAATTAAAATTCAATTTCTTCATTTTTCAAAATATTAAATATAAAACTTTTACAAATATTACAAAACATTTTAACCGAAGAATGTTAAGAGTAAAACGGGTTTTTCAAGTATAGTAAATTAGTATATGTATATACTGTCACCTAGATGGCAGTACAGTGTTCAAACTGCTTTAGGAATATAGGATATCTTATTTATAGGGCACCAGTTGCTTTTTACATTCGAATTTAGTCTTAGTGCTAATATTCATTGAATTTCTTTTAAAATTTATCGAGAGGGGTTCTAAACACCCCGTTTTGAAAAGATTAATTTAATTATTGCGTTTTTTTAGAATAGTCTTTACACACTAGTGGAACTGTGAAATTACACTAGATAGAGTTTATGCGCGCCGACTATATGACGATTATACGACGGCTAAAAGAAAAGTTTCTCTAGTGTGTCTTTTGATTTTGGCCATCAATCGTTGATGAGCGTTTATCCCACAGTACTCTATGATTATAAAAAAAGACTGTTTTCAATTTAGTAATTTTTACCACATCTTTTAATCCTGAAACAAAACTTTATTATTACTGAAAATTCATGTAATTACAAAACCACTGGCAGCTCTGATTGCACAATGTAGTGGATATCGTAATTCTCGAATTATGGTGTGACTCATTAATGTGATTTTTTAATAATAATTTTAAACAGTGACGCGATCAAGGCTGCCAGATCTAGTACGGTGTCTATCAGTAGATTTGTACTTGAAAATTTAGTAGGAATCAGTAGATTAATTTTACGTATTATGATTAAAAATAACTGCAATTCTTATAAAAAAACTACTCTCGTTAAAATTCTTATAACGATAATCTCTACTCAAAAGTTTAAATATTTCATTGAATTTTCCAGTAAATAAACAATACAGAATGTTTATTTAAAGACTTTTCAGTTTCTTGATAAACAGCATTATCGAGGAAGACTACTCTTTGTACAAAAATTGGCTTACTACTTTTTGCCCTCGGGCACAACTGCTCTAAAAATATTAAACGGAAGGAAATGTTGAGTTAAACCTTATTTTAAGGCCTTGGACGCCACTATATTTTGGAATTTTATTTTTTAAAATCAATCCACACAGGATGTTATTTACTAAAAAATAACACGTTTGAATTGTTTAATATTTTATTGTAAAAAAAACCAGTTTAAAAAATGACCATGTTTTCTCTTTATTTTCCCGTTGTTTGTAAAACAATGGTATAATCAATGTTCAAAATTTCGGTTTACATTCTCATTTCAATTGAACGGTACTTTTCAACATTCCTTTGATAACATCATTCTAGATTTTGAAATTGAGAACTATTGACTTTAAATAACCTCGTGGGAAAAAGTTTAGTGACGATAAATTAGGCAATCTATAATAGAAGACCTACACTCTATAAATCCTATTCATCCTATCTATTTTGTTGATATCTTGAATTGATAGGCCAAACAATATAAATTGAGAATTGATGTTGTAAAGTTAATTTCATTAGCTGTCAATCCAACACCATTTATTTTATATATGTTGAGGAGAAGCAAAAATAACAAAGTTTCTAACACAAAACAATTTGTATTTTATCGGCAAACATAGACTTACTTTTGTAATTGTTCTGTTTTTGGTCATTAGTCAACTAACAAAGGTAAGTATAATCAACCCCCTCACTGAACATCAATTATATCAGTGTTTTACATTAACAATTACTACAAAGGGGTTCAATGTATAAGAAAATATAAAATTTCAAATAACAAATACATACAGGGGTATACAACAAGGAAATAAAATTCATACTGTTATTACGAATAAGTTCTAAACACCACAAGGATGGTTTTTCTAATAATATTTTTTAAAGAAAAGTTACATTTCCCACTTCAGAATCTCTCAGAAAAAATGCCGCCAAAGTTACGGAATTCTTCTCATAATCAATAAAACACAAGTGTTAAGCGGATCCTTTGTCGCTCTATCAGAAAGACTTTACTATGATGACAGGCGATCAGAGGAATAAGGAAAGTCAGAGGTGTCCTGGTATAAACCATAACGCAAAAAATAAATGTTATTTAAAAAATAGATAATATTTACTATATCGGAGAATATATTCATCCACATACTTTTGGAAATTCATTGCTAAATAATTCCGGAACTGGAAAAATATACTGGGCGGAGTCCTATCTTCTTGGAACTGTAATTTGTAATGTAATCTTGACCAAGTAGAGAATTTTCGTCTCTATCGAGTTAACTCTCAATAGCTTTAGTAATTAGCCGATTGCATTTTCCAGCTTATCAAAGTATACTTCACCATTTGGATTTTCATTAAAAAACAACGCATCAATTACTTGATCATCTAAAATATTTGTCCATACATTGATTTTTCATGATACGGTGTATTCTACAAATTCAGATGGATTCTTATCACTTCAATATCTGCAATTGCATTTACATACAAGTCCATTTATATGTATGATGAATGCATTCGTCACTGAATAGATATTTTTGAGCAATACGTTGTTATTAATCATTGTAAACATTCATTCACAAAATTGAGCTCTCGTTTCAAATTCGTCTTCAGTTTCTACTTGACACTATTATCATCATATTTGGCATTATTATGGAACTTATTAAGTTTTGTAACGAAATTCCAGTTGCATTAGAAATCTTGTTCAGTTGAGTATTAGAATCTTTCCCGAAATGGCCCAATACTACAATTTAAGCCACTTCATTTAAAACTATTCGCCAATTACATTTTATATCTATAACAGATCCAAACTTCGTAAATTTGGCAAGAAAATTAACAACGTACCTATGAGATGCAACTTTTTTCTCTTGTCTTTCGTTAAAGGTTTCAGCAGTACATAAAGTACATTGATCTTCACTACCATAAATTAACACACTTTTATTTTTTTGACTCAAACTGGAAACTGTTCTTAATTGATTTAAACAACTTTAGCGTCGCGAATTCAATTTTTTACATACCATACTAACTCACTGATAAAAATAAATAAAAAATAATATACCAATATTTCTTATAAAAAAAATATCATACTATGTTTTTTAAATATCTTGAAAATAAATCGATCGATGTTAAAAAATAAAACTTCAAAATATAGGGTTTTCCAAAACCTTTAGGTTTTCAGTCAATAACAATTAAGACTTTTAGTAGATTTCCAAAAATAATAAGCCGATTTGAAAAAAAAGTAGCCCCTCCTCGGTAATATTTTTCACGTGTTTCGGCGCTATTTAAAAAATCTATAGTTTTAGAGAACCTAAAGTTGGGAAGTTCTGAAATGAAAACCTTATTTCAATAAATTGAGAGATGAAAAATCAAGATCAGTGGTTCCGGCAATTCTTTGATCGTGGTCTAGGAAAAGCATAGCTTAGGTACATGGTATCCATTCTTCAGGAAAAAGCCCTTACCAAAAAATATATTCAGTATGATTTTTTAAAAACTTCCCACCCTAAATAACTAATTAATAATATAATAATTCTTGACTTTTTGAGGTTCTTTTTCTCAAAAACTAATCGATAAATTTAAAATCTAATTACATCCCTAAATGCAGTTTTGAAATACCTTTAAAATGAGGTGTCATTTGACCCCCCATTCCATGTTAATGTCAAGATAATTTGGGAACGCGCCACTTGGTGAAAAGGGGTTAAAAAAAAACACTTGACAGGTGATTCTTCTAGAATTTGAGAGCAGTAGTACCGTGTGATCATTTAAATTTCGTATCTAGCCAGCTGTGAGATTTTACACAAGATAAAACGTATGTCGTGGTTTGATCATATGTCGCAAAATGACATTGAAATTAATTTTTCACGAAGAAGCCGTTTGAAGTTATGTCGCTTTGTTTACTTTTAATTTTCGAGATTTCAATTAAACATTAAGGCTAGTTAAAAATGTTGTTAAACAATAATAGACACGTTTCGATGAAAAAAGAGACATAATAATTTGAAAATGTCACAAAAACTGTTGAAAATGTTGTCCATTCACTAAAAGATATAAATTTATCTGCCGCTTCATACTCTCGAAGACATTGACGAGAACTTCTGGGGGTGACATTTGCACAGTCTTCTCTAATCCGTTCCATAAGATCTTTAATTGTGTGCACCGGTCGTCGGAAAATAAAAATAAAATAGTAATAAATTTTGCGACATATGATCAAACCACAACATACGTTTTATCTTGTGTAAAATCTCACAGCTGGCTAGATACGAAATTTAAATGATCACACGGTAGAAGGTCGTTAGAGTTACGGTGTGTTGAGGAGAAGCAGTTTTTATTCTTTTTTATTTTTTTGGAACTAATCCTTTTGTTTAATAAATATAGTTCTAGTGAAAATCAATTTATCTTTGAATACTGGTTGGACTAAAATTAAAACATTCCATTTAAGATTTTAGGGGTGAGTCGTCCCCTGCCTAAAGGGTTGAAATAAGGGATTGGACATAACCTTAAAAAGTTTCCCCCTCGAAATCTTAATCGACGTATTTTTGGAAATTTTAAAATAATACGTAGTTTAAGAGTTACTTAGGGTGGGAAGTTTTTAAAAAAATCATCCTGTATATAATAACGAAAATTAAATATAGATCGCAACACCTTCTATGAAAATATTCTTTCGTCACAGATCATGCAAATTACGGATATGCACGATCTCGTTAAAAGGTAAACATTTCTGTAAGGACAAAAATCAGGTAATTTCTCAATGATCCACAAACTGTAAAGGATTTATTAAAAAACAATAGACAACTGATAATCCTGCCTACATGTTGAATTAATGTTCTCTCTTATAACCAAATTTAATAATTATAATAGATTTTGTTTTTAGTTGAGAAATGACTTTGTGAACATTTTTTTTGTTCATGAAAAATTATATAAAAAAAATAATATCAAATTGTTGTTTAAGAGTTTTTTAATTATCTAAGAGTGCCTTAATTTCCATTAACACTGAAATCATTGTCCCTATAAAAACCATTTCTAAAAATATTCAGTAGTTTCACTGTCAGGTCGATACGGAGAATTGTTTTTACCACGGTGAATTCGAAGAAAAATCTAACGGATATTCTTACGAATACCAAAATAACTTTAGATTCCAAACCGATTTTAGACACACAAATGATTTTTTTTTTGAATTTACTGATTAATAGACCAACAAAATTTATATTTAAAAGTATTCATTCTTACCATGTATGTCGATTCTCCTTTTCCATTCACATTCATAATTGGAGATAGTTTAAAACAATTTATTTTCTCAGGAAATCTGATGGAATATTCCGGATACATATCGCTTTTTCCTAAGTCCCAAATATGTATATTATTTTCGGAATCCTTCGCATAAAACACAAAAGGTTTGGTTTTCGACCATTGGATCATTTGAATAGAAGAAATATCCATTTCTTCCTTATTTTGTAATAATAGTAGAGGACGTTCAGTAGTAGTAGAAAATAAAGAAATATCACCGTTTGAATATCCCGCTAAAAAATGTGACGAGGAAAAAGGACATATTTCCAAGCATGTCGAATTGATGTTTAACTCTACGAAAATATTATTGAATAAAAACATTTACAGCATTATTATAGTTTTCTTACCTGAAATAAATTGTTTATTTCCAATTGGCTTGCCTTTCAGGAAAAATTGCAAAATGAATCCGTAATTTGTGGAAACATAAATGTGATTTTTTAACAAAATACAGTCGGTGCAAACAAAATCAGACAAACTTGGATAAACTGATTGTAAATCAATTAGTCGAGTTCTAATAAGAATTACGCTCTTCACATCTTCAGTGCAACTGTAAAAATTCCAAAGCATAATTTTCCCAGTGTCATCTAAAGAACATATCTAAAATATCAATTCGATACATTTCAATACAATAAAAAATAACACTTAAAGAACCTCATTACTATCCTGTTTTTTTTCAGTTTCAGCTTGAATTGAGACAACTTTTGAATCATGACTCACGCCAATGTCACTAATAAAAGAAGGTGTTCGATTGAAAATGTCATAAATACGGTTCTTTTTTTCAATATCCCAAACCAAAATTGAACCATCAGTTTGACCAGCAAAAATAAACTGGTCATGGGCAACATGGAATGTTGCACAGGAAACTGTTCCAAATGAAATTAATGTCGTTCTAGGACGTTCTGGATCGATGACATTCCAAATGCATAGAATTGATTTAATTGAGTCAATGCTTAAATTCTCATTTGTGTGAATTGTTAGAATTCTATTAGAATTTTTCGCATGTATTTGCATATTTTGAATGGTTGTATTACTGAGAATTCCTTCTCTAGCGTTAAACAATAGATATCCGTTGCTAAATGGTAAAGGATTTATGTTTTTATGAAGATTTTCCATGTTATCGGTTCTTCTATCGTTTAGAATGTGTAAGATCAAGTCACCGGCTTGTTGTATAAAACTCTTTAAGCGATTGCCGTTTATTTTTTGTTGTTCTTTAACCAATAATGGAACTTCACCAAAACCTTTGTAATCTTCCCTATAAATATCCCAAAATTTATCCACCGAGTGATCAAAAGTGGAAAATCTATTAGGCATTTGAGACCATTTATGACATTTTATAATATATTCAGTTTGGATTTTTTCATCCATATTATCTTCCCCCGTTTGAGTTGACACTTGTATAGAATTACTTTGACCATAACTTTTTATAAAATCCTCATATGGTACTGAAGGACTGTCAAAAATAGTAAAACTGATTGTATCAAGTTTTATCATACTTAAAAGTTCTTGTCCCCTTTTTTTTCTTGCAACACTAGCACGTCTTTGTTCACATTTCTTCTTTGCATCTACAAAATTAATAAACTGAAGAGACTTTTGCTCTTCAAAGCCTTCATCTGATAGGGAGGCATGGTTGCATTTCTCTTTCTGTTCTACGATGGAGTCTTCTTTTTTCATAGTGTCTTCAATATATTTTAAGATTTGCCTATGTTTGAAATCAGCCATTTCAAATGTTCCTGAGTCTAGTTTTCGTTCACTATCAGTACCAGCAGAGGAGACTGTAATTTTACGTTGGCATTCTGGAGAAGAATTCCGTTTTTCGGGAATATCTTCTGAACTAGTGGTTATCGAACCGGTTGCGTTTGAAAGTGGACTCAAAGTATCATCACTAGAAGTAATAGCTTCAAAATCTGATTCGTACGACTCAAAGTCATCTTCATAATTATCATTGCTTGATGGTGTTAGTAAGTCTTGTTTAATAGGCAATTCTCGTGCTGTGGGTCCTGCAATATTACTAATAACAATGCTAGGTTTTCTTAAAGTTGCTGTTCCTGGTCTTTCAGTTGCCATACTAGAATCGGGACTTAGTGGCCGCGATTTTTCATTTGCTTTCTTAGTAATCACCGGTTTTTTGGCCTTCTCTTTAGAACTAGTGGAGTGACTTTTAGGTTGAGGTGATTCTATTTCTTTTTCTATAGCTTTAAGTGCATTTGAATATAAATTTTTACTAGGAAAATATTGAGTTCTCTTTACTCGGTTGCTGGTTGGCGTTGAAGGTGCAGCAATATTACTTGATTTAGTCTTAGTGATACTTTTTGAAGGATTCTTGATATTTTGTTTTAGCTTCGTAGTAGTATTAATTGGTGTTTTGGATGATGACAATTTCTTTTTTACTTCTTTTTCTTCCATGGTTTTGCTTGACTTAGTTTGAGTTTCTTTTCTCTTGTTACTAGATTCTTTATTAGTTGTATCATTTTTTCGGGAACCTGATTTAGATGGAACAGTGAGTTTTTCCTTTGTGGTTGAACGTCGGTTTGAAGCATCCTATGAAATTTTTAAAATATCAATTTCTTGGATCAAACTAAAGTAGGTTTCTAATGAATTTTTAACAACACACACAAAAATATATAATAATCGATAGGAACTGTCGAGAAACAAGTTAACTTATTGTTATAAATAAATATACGCATAGTAAATAAAGAAAAATTGCTTTAGATATAATATATAGAATCAGTTACTGACTAGGCCTAAAAAAATTGTTTTATATAAAATTTGTGCCTTTAAAAGTTGAATTATATTTTTACTACAAAGCTTACCTTAAAAGTAGACATGCAAAAATAGATTTATCGTAACTGAAACTAGAAAGAGAACGATTTTTTATAATTTGACAGAAAATTATGTGTCATCCTTGTTTGTAATAGAACTAAACTGTTATGAAAATAATCAATATTTAGTCTGTAAACTTTCGTTTACCCTAGCTTAGATTATCGGAAAAACCAGGTGCGCGACGTAAAAATTTAATTACGTTAAATGTACTATATACAATATACATATATCCTGGATAAGTGAGAACTCAAGGGACGTCATATTTTGTCTCACTTATCTAATAGAGGTCTTATGATTCTAAAATGTAGGGATTTCAAATTATTCTCAGTAATAGAGATTTCTCACTTAATCAGTTCCCACTTACCCAGGTTCGACTATATATATAAAAATACATTTTAACATCTTTTAATCTGATTTTATTGTTATTTGTACATAGGAGTTTGTTGTATAACTAGTCAAGTATAATTTAATCAATATTACAAAAAAACGCTTAAAAGAATTTATAAAATTTCCTTTTTACGGTTCAAAAATAAACATATAGGTATACTCGAAAAATATACATGGCAATTCTTAACGTCGTATCACTGAACGAGGCAATTTACTATGAAAATTTTAAAAAATCTCAAAATATTCACACTATTCGTACGTTGTCGTCTATATTGTTGCATATTAAGGAGGTTTGCGTTTGGCAAGGTTCTGATAAACCTACCAAAATAATTTTATACTTATAAGTTCAAAGGCGTCCATTTTACAAATACATTTACCAAGATTCAGTCGGCAAATGGATTTTTAAGATACAAAAAAAGGTATATATTTTATATAAATTTTGCGAAGAAACAAACACATAAACAGAACAAAAACCAGCAAGTAAACTCGGGACACATGGTTCTATGAACTGTTAGTCACAAAAGATACCTCTTTCAGTATTGACATGATATCAAGACACCCTGTATAAAACTTTACAAAGAGCGTTTTGTTTTGTTGACTTTAAGTATATCTTTTCTTTAGCTTTGATGTCCCGTTTGCAACAAATGTCTTCTCAACGAACTTTTGTCTGTAAACGTTTTTTCGCAATCGCCACATTTAAAAGTTTTGCCAGTGTGGGTCAAAAGATGTCTACTCAATCCTGATGCATGACAGAAGACTTTCGGACATAAACTACAATAGTGAAGATGAATATCGTTTGGTGCATTTGCGTGAGTTCGAATATGAATCCTTAGTTGTTCCTTTTGGTTAAAACCTTTAGGGCAATGCGGACATGTGTAAGGTCTTTGGCCTGTGTGTGTCATTAAGTGACGATACAAAATTTCTTTTTGAGCGAAACTTTTTGAACACACTTCGCATTGAAATGGACGTTCCCCAGTATGAATACGTTCATGTCTTATTAATGCTGATCGAGTTGGAAACCATTTTTCGCAAATTCCACAACTGAATCCTGCAAATAAAATAAAAATATTTTTTTAAGAACTTTATATATCGAATCGTTGAACATAGTCTAATTAACACAAGAAACAAAACGAAACGAACATAGACAGTGCAAACTGACATTGTTTTCTAAATACAAATTATCTTTGGTAATCAACCGAATTACTGAGTTCGTAAATAGAATTATAGGACGTCGGAAAAACATGGAACTTGTACATCAAGTTGTAGTTTTTTTTAATTAAAAATTTTTTTTGTCTCTTACTATAATAGACTAGAATTGATAGATTTGGACTTCTTGCAAAAATAAAGTTTACGGGTATCATTTTGAGATTATGAATAGAAAATATAATAATTCAAACGAAACATTGAAATTAACATTCGTGAAATTCAGAGGATTTTGTTACAAAGCATTTTTTTTGCTGATCAAATACACAGTTAGGCAAAATCGCATTGGATTGATTTACTGTTTAAGGTAAACTACACTTGAAATTCAATAAAAAATACTTTTAAGACTATACCTCTTTGTTGCATATGCACTGATGCATGCCTTCTAAGTTGTATTCTTCTAGCAAAAGATTTAGGACAGTCAGGGCATTGGAATACTTTTAATTCTCCATCTTCATTCATTTCGGTTTCTAATAAAGGTAGGACATTAATACACATATTTATTCTCTAATTTACATTAAACAACGATACCTTCAGACGTTGTTTGTATCGTTTCTTCTGTAGTTTTACTAATATTCTCTTGATCCTCAGTCATTATTTCCATCACAATAATGTGTCCATCTTCCGTAGTGACTTCAACTTGAGTGGTTTTACCTACAGAAGGATTTACTTTTAATTGCAATTGACCACCAACATTGATTCCTGGCTGATTAGCTAAAGTTGCTTTAACGGCATTAGCGATGGCCCCCATGTTGGCTTCGTTTACACTTGTGTCTTCATTTTCTTGAATTATAAAGATATCATCATCACCTATTTCTTCATCATTAGGTTCAGTTTTCAATTCAACAGAAGTTTGTAAAGTACAAGCATCTTTATTTTCCTGATCAGTTTCAAAAGGTAATGTAATACTACTTGGAGTATTTTCAGGTTCCTCAGGAGCTTGAATGTAAGCAACTTTTGCTACTCCGACTAAATCTTCTTCAGTGCTTGGCTCTACATCTTCACTTATCAACTGATTATCTTTAATTTGCAGATGTATTGCTTCAGCTTGGATGTCCGTCGAACTGGTTGAGTCCATTAGTGTATCATTGACATCATCTTCATGTAAGATGTCTCCAAGTTTGTCTTTTATTTCTTTTAAGTGCAATCTTAGTTTCATGTCAGATTGTTCACATTTCTTTCTAAAATTGTATGACTTCTCTAGCTGGAACTTGCAGGGATGACAGATTTTATCTGGAAGGCCATCACCCTCAAATACCTTATAAACATATAAATGGTTGTTACAATTTTAATTCAAATTTGATTTAAATTTGTTTACCTCAAGAGCCACACAGGCCATAATACGTAAGGTAAGTGGTACAGGTTCCTCATTGTTAAAAATCGATACAAGTTCACCTTCTTTTTCCATACAGAGTCTACATACCTCATCCAAATCTATAATTTCCTCAACCTCAACAGTTTCTTCCAACTTTTTTCGACTGTAAGTTTTCATTGTTCGAAAACGTCCTGTATTTTGTTGACAAACAGAAATCTATTATTGACGGAATTTAACAATAATCGCGAGCTGCAATTTTCCAATGTCGGTAATGTCGCTGATAGTTTGACAACTTATAGGAAATCTATTTTTTTATTACAGATTCCTGTTTTTCCAACCGTCAATCAAAATATTAGGGTTGTGTTCGACCAGACATATTGTGTTAAAGTTCCAAATAGTACAATTATTCTATGATAGAAACCAAAATTATTGATTGTGAAAATTTAAATTTTGAAGAACCTATAAATTTTATTTAGCGCTGCACTTAATAAAAATTCTTATAAAGGTAGGAAAGAAATAAAAGAACTCTTGGAAACTGTACAAAATAAACTAAATAAGATTATATAGTCCGAACAATACAAATTCCGATGCACGTCATCAATTACGTAATATTGGAAAAATGAGTTGAAAACATAAAAGCCTGTTTACATTATTTGATTTTTTATTTCGATTCCGGAATCCAATGGTTGACACGTTATATTTTCATGTAAAATAAATACAATAAAATATCGAAAAGAAAATCGAAACAAAAAATCTAAAGATGTAAACGGGCTTTAAGAAAACTTAATTATGGCAAAAAAGTATTAAATTTTCGTATTCTAATGAAAATTAATTAATTAATTCTAGGTATTAATTGCAATCTTATAAACTTAAATTATGTTTAATTGGTTTAAATAAACTAAATTTTTAATTTTCAATTGAAGGTCTGTTCACAGTATTGGTTTTGAATTAATTCTGAACCGGCTTTGGAACTAAGCGCTTGCGCACATCGTAAAAATAAGTACAATCGACGCCAATTCTAGGAAATTTACTTAGCTTGGAGAATTCTGAACATGTCTAGGGACTTAAAATAAATATGAGGAAAACTCAGAAATCTAAATATTTTTTTTGCTTACCATAATAACGGCTAGTAATAGCTAAATAAATGTGGCCAATATTCGATTTAGGAAATATTTAAAAAATTAAATTTTTCGACAAATTATTGCCAATGCTAAGTGTAAAATTAGTTTAGAACCTCTACTTTGAACAGTCTGTAATTGTTAACTCAGAAATAAATTTAGTTGAAATAACAACTTAAAACCGATGCACACAAATTTATGTCAACCCTGAGTAAATCTGAAGTTCGTTTAATCCGTATTTCAACTTCGTCACGTGAATCCATTTTAAAATCATTAATGTACTTTTAAAACGCAATTAAAATATAAACAATTTCAGCATATAAATAATAAGGAATTATTAAATTAGTGATTTGTTTTTGTCGAACGCCCTCTAACGGACGCCATATATAAAATAGTAATAGTGATTTGTTTTATGGTTTCTAAACTATAATATTTTCGATAATTTGACAGGTATGACAGTACGGGTTTTATTACATTAATGTACGTTCTACAGTGAATCGATTGTCGGAGTTGGTTGTCAGTTTTCGTAAACTTAACAGCTGATCCCGTAATGATAAATTCTTTTAGGAGTCATAAGTTATGGTAACCATGAGAGAAAATGTAAATTGAAATGAATCGAGTAAATTTGGCTATTTATTTAAATTCATTTAATAATTTCGATTAAACTTTTAAAGCTAAAATTTGTAGTACTCAGAAGGAAATATTAAAGAAGGTAATGGGTTACACCACAGCAGGGTTACCAAATAGTAATCGTCTTTCTTTTTCCAACATCGATAATTGCATATGCTCATCCTTGTCTTTTCATGATTTTTTGACAGATTCTGGCAACTCAGCACCAAATATAAAAATTGTTAGAAGAGACATGGAAGTTCATGAAAAGTTGTTTTCACATTTTTGAAAGAAAGGTAAAGAATTTTTTGAATTTATACGAATGTCAGCCCAATGGTTTGAATAAAAAAATTTGAGAGAACTTTTGCCAACAGAAATTTGTGTTATTGTAACATTAAGGTAAATTTTCTTTTAAATGTAAATTAAAATTGTCAAAGATTTTTCCATTTATGTCTTATAAAACTTTTGTGTTGCTGTTTTTTAGCTTCCTTGCCCATGCAGTTAAATGGAGATCTGGAAAGTTTGCAGCAGCAAACTTTTTCCAGTTAGGAAAATCAAGTACAGTATTTGGATTTTTTTCGGAAGTATGTAATGTTATATGGAAAGAATTGTCATTTCCATTACAACACTGATGAATGGCTAAATAATTCAGATGAAATTCAAGCTCCAATACATTTACGGAGTGCTTTTCATAATTATAAAGTTTACTTCAGTTTTGTATTAATACAATTCATGGGTTCATATTGGAAACTATGGTGAGTATAATATAGCTTGAAAGAAAGTACAAAAATGTTTACACACGCATATTGCAATTATAGAGTGCCTGAATGCTGCTGAAATTTGATCCAATACAACAATGAACAAGGCATTAGAAAATAATATAATAAGCATTCTAGAAGCTGCCTTTTACCAATTGCCCACTATTTGTGTGAGTGATTAACGTTTTTCCCTTAAAAATCTATTTAAAGTGATAATATCCAAGAAGATATTTACAAAGGGCTGAATGAAAAGTTTTCAATTTTAAATCCTCAATTAATTGTTGGAAATATTTTTGGTATTCATGTTTCAAGATGAGGATTTTTATGCCAACTTATAGCTCTTAACATAGATGCTACAGAAACGATTATATAAGCGACAAACTGCTTCTATAATTCATTATTATTTAATAGTAATGATAATACAAATTTACAAAAAGGCACTGCTGATAATAGAAGTCGAAATGATAAAATATCATTCGAAATTGACGCAATGTTGACGGAATGCAAGATTGTTTAAATAATTAAGGACGAATTGAACCTAATAAAGATACAGTGGATGCTACCATCAACCATTAATCAATCTTTTGTCTTTGAAGGAGAAAACAGCCCATACCAATATACCTATAACAGAGTATAATAATAATACAAATAATAAAAAAATGATTGTACAAGTACATATTTATAGAAAATAGAACTCTTCTTTTATAAAAAGTTTTTTTTTATATAAACTAAGATATGAAACCTATTGTAGAGCAAAAAAAAATTAATTTCAGGAATTTCCCTTTTTCAATTTTTTAATTTCTATGATCAGTGAGTGAAGTGGATCACCATTACAAACTAAAGGAGTAAATGTTTAAAATCAAAACGACGAAACATGTTTTAGAATTTTTTTATATTCTTAACAATTTGCAATACTTCAATGATATAGTGTTTTCAGCAGATACATATTTCAAGTCTTTATTACTATCATAATATAATATACGGATATATAATATCCATCTATGCTTGAAGATTTTGTTATTAATAAAATTATGGGTTTTGTTGCAGAAGATATTCCTAACGAGGTGTTGTCTAACAATAAGTCAATTTTCAAAGTTTGATATCTTATTTTTCTTCGCTTTGGAGAATTATCTGGCTCAGGTATGTTTTTTTTGGTAATACTGTTATATGATGAGGCAAGCTTATAGAACTTGTTTTTACGAGTGGAGATAAATCTCCATCTATTATCCTATGTCATAAGAAACTTCATAATATATATTAATAGAAAATTTTCTATTATCTTAATATGTTTACCTTTGTCATGTTTCATTAAAACGTGGATTGTCTTTACTTGCAAGGAAAATATTATTTACACTTTTGTTCTCAGATACAGGTGAATTAGTCTTTGATTGCAGGAATATCAGCTATGAACTTGTTCTGCAAAGAAGTTATAGTATAGAGAGTGGTAAATTAGTGTCAAATATCTTTCAACAAACCGTCTATGAGCTATCTATGGGAATAACAATTCCATTTCTATAAGGAAGATCCATATCTGCAAATTCGTATCTTAAAGCAGATAGTGATTATTTCTGTTTATTCTCCCTAGCAAACATATCCCTAAGGGAACACCATCTTTTTATTCCATAATGCCTATGGAAAATGGTGATAATTTAATTTTCCATTTTTTTTCAATAAATTGTGAATTACAAACTTCATAAATCTTACCTGACTTATCTTTATTTTAAAGCTTTATAAATTAAATGCGATATTATGTCAAATCTCTTCTTCTCTACCTTTTTAAATTTTTTGTCAGTTTTGTCATATAAATATTATTTCTTCTAAAATTAATAATTACTTCATACATAACTGTAAATTTAAAAAGGTAAACTCTAATTTTTTGTTTATATTTTAAAAGAATTCTTGAGAACACTACAAATTTAAACAAATTTAACCGTCATAGTTGTAAGTCGTAAAATATGGGAAATGACCAAATCTCGTTCCGACAGTGACAGTCGACTTGCGACAAGATTTTATGACAGCTCGCAATATACTGCGCTTGCGTACGTCTTCCGACACCGACAACCGACTCATTGTAGAACGGGCATAAACGTTAAAAGTTAACTCTGCGTGCGCGAAGGGTGTGTGCCAGACAGAACTCTCCTATAATTAGGTTTTCATGTGGTGGCTGGACTACCTGTTAACCCCCTGAGTTGTTTATATTTACGGTAAGGACATTTGTTTATACGTTAATCGAGTTCGGCGGTGATAGTTCAACGCCATTGCCATAAAGAAGTGCCGGCAGCAGAAACATCAGGTTTCATGGGCCTACGTTTAAAATTCCAAGAATGTTGGTGAAAATTGGTGAAAGCGTTTTTTGTGGAGTTTTCCATATTTCTCAGTTTGAAATATTCCTTGCGATTTGTAGTTAGTTTGTTCATAGTAAGCTTAGTTCTCTGTACAGTTGTTTGTTGTTAATTTAATTAGATAGAGAGAGAGAGAGAGAGAGAGAAAGAGGGAGACAAAGAGGGAAAAGGGTCAAGAGGATATACATTCATACAATCGCTATTACCACCACATACATGCCTAATTACAAAGACCACTATATTTGACCAGTTTTTGTTTACGTTGAATTACAGTTATTCCAGTTTGTTCAAATAGTCACGGCTTTTTAATACAATTATTGTCCTACACTTCGGGGATCCTTGAAAGCATGTTAAAAAATTAGATGTGAAATGGACTCATGTGGTTGGTCCACGACACAAAAAGTTAAAGATTCACACATTGAGTAGAAAACCAGTTTTTCTTACGTAATCCTGTATTGCTTATTGTTAGCCTTTTTATTATTCAATTTCAATTCATATTTTTTTAGAAAGTATATAGAAAAATACTAAAATGATTTTTGAGTAGAATATCTAAGATTTAAGGAAATTGCTTTGTATAGGATCGTCAATATGGTTAGGGATTATTTTAGCTTTGCTGCCTTTTTGACAAGATACTGTTTGACAGTTCTGTAGCGTAGAATTTGGATATTATGGAGTATTTTATGAGTTAATCACCAAGACGGAAATAAATTCAAATAGCACGTCTTTGCAACAGACAAATCTGTTTCATTCATCTAAGACGAGTAGTACAGCTGGGATTATCCGGATATTTGGATTGCGACATTCTAATGAATTTACATATAAGTTTGATGGATAACCCCACCTCTAGGCAAAAGTGTTCGTTAGGAATAGATTATTATAAGTGTCGCCGGTGATTCGAAATTTTCCACCAGACAACGTTCTCAACAACTGAGAGTTAAAAGAATCTTTACAGATTGTTTTGAAAAACGATTTGGAATGACACCCCTACAAAATTCAGTTTGTTCAAAAATCATGAAGGGCGTCTTAATTTCTGTAATTTTATCGTTTGCGGATTGAATGATGACTCACATTTTTGCCAGAAAATCATTTTAAGTAATTAACTTCATTTTAATCTCAATGTATATGTTAACAAGATTCCTGTTATTGAACAATTTTCCTTAAGTCATTAATAACTCCATAAAGTAAGAGTCTAGTGTCTGTATAAATTGGATCCATTGGAAGTGAAAATTTGGCAAATCTTGTACTTTGCACATAATAATACTATATCTGTCATTTTTCATTTTGTTTAAAAAATACTTAATTATCGTTCTAATTTGTCTACCCTGTATATTTTACATTCATATCACATGAAAATTGTCATTATATTGTAATTAATAATCTGTTCTTGTTTTTTAAAACTTGCGTCTGATACTTGTCTTTGATAAAATAATTAAAACTGGACTAAAGGGAATGTGATTAAGTCGTTTAAAAGTAATACTAATTCCATTATCAACGTATTGGAATTTATTAGCTTTGTTCCAGCAGAGTAGTAGGACTATTTTAGAACAAGTTTTTCACTAGTACTGAACTAAATGGTATTTTTTAAATCACGCTATAAATGGATATCATGTTTTTATTATATCCCTTAAAACCTGAAGGCCAGAAAACAAAAAATAAATGCATCTACATACATATAAAAAATAATAATTTAAAAAAAATACACGGAACTATTGTTTGCACGGTGATCACATGAAAATTATGATGAAAAACCAGTTTAAGAATGATTCTGTCGTTCTGCTGGAATAAGGTTATTAAAAGCAACTTAAAAATTTTTGTAATTTTTACACTAGCTCCAAAAATTAATTACATTTGAAATTATTTTTCATATTTCTAACAATAAGTTAGTCTTTGTTCTAGGACTAACATTGATAGCCACGTATAAAAATATGAAGGCTGTTGCAGATATATGTATGTGTAGTATTCGTAATATACCTATAGTAGATAAGTTCTCATTAGTCAGTTAGAAATAATGTCTAAAACTACAGTTTGTAAGAAAAAACGGAAACATGTTAGTTTTTTTTATCAGAATATACATTTTAACATTAAGGTGCGTCTAAATGAAATAGGCCAATAAAATTGTTATCACCCAGAGTAGCTATTGGTGAACTAGTACAAAATTTTAAATGTTACAGAAAGCTCTGCTGCTATAGCTAGGTTGTGCTGTGATCAATGTGCCTAACTATGCCATAAATTATCGTAGCGCCTTGATTTTTTTTTGTTAAAACCTGAAGTCTCTGGTTTCAGAATACATACAAATGCTGAATTTTTAGCATTCCAGTCGCCGTGGCTCCTTATAACTGCGACCGCATTTGTGTCTACAAAAATTTCAAAATTTGACGAATCACAGCATATTCCTTTTTTTTTGTGTTGGCCATTTATAGAAGGGCGTGGAGATTGAAATTTTATTTTAGTTTTTTTTACAGAACACATCAAAATTTGTTGGTATTTTTGTTTAACTTTAAGAGCAAATGCAATTTATTGATAAATTAAGTTTTTTAGCATAATATGTAAAAAGTAGCTTCACCGTAAAGAATTCACTTAAAGTTTTATTATCATAAAATTGCTCAACATAAAAATCACATTTTCGCAATCTACTAGTTTTTCTAAGCCAATTGGCCAAAAATACCTATAAAGTTTCTATTGCAAATAATTGAAGGAATTTTTCTTAGAGCTTTAAAATTATGGAAGTAGGGTTCAGTAGTGTTCCTCCTGCCCAAATTCTTTTAAACAGCTATCGTGATATTGACTACGTTTATTTCAGCGATTTCGATCCGGTTTGAAACTGAAGCGGTTTGAA
>JABRWK010000276.1:5420-99037 GCA_013372445.1 Hypothenemus hampei | reverse complement strand
TCCCCGTCAATCGCATCTTTCAATCTCAATCCGCTGCAGAGATGATTTTTTCAAGGCTCCTTTGAGTAAACCATGTTTTGGGCCATAAAAACTCATATTTATCCACTTCAGCCCAATTGTTCGCAAATTTTGAAATCAGCGTTAGGTTTCCTATAAAGTTATTGAGTTCTTATTTACTTTTTATTTTTTTTTCTATTCATTTTTTTTACTTTATCATATCTCTGCAACGAATTGAGATAGAAATACGCAGTTGACGGGGTTTTATTCCATTTTTAGTTGTGGTTTCATCAATTTTTTTTGACAAACACAAAACCGACCACCCTGTATAATACCAATTGGAATCAATGCGATTGCCTGTAATTTTAGTCACGTGCTGTCCAATCACTTATGCAAACACGTATTCTATTTATATATCCAAGATTTGTAAATATACAAAAATTTAATTTACAAAGAAATTCAATTAAGCCTTGTTCGTAATTAATTAATAAAATTCGTTCAATAAATACGAAGCAATTATTGCGAAACCCTAAAATTCGACCACGAATGCATGAACTTATGCAACTACTGACCCGATGGGAGAAGCAAGGAATTTCTGCACATTCACATTGGTCCAAATTAAGCGGCTTCGAGGTAATTAAGAGCCAAGCTATTGTGGTAGCTATTATTTGAAATTTGTCACGAACTATTTTGAATACATACACAATATTAACTTTTGCAGTTGTAAGTGCTATTTTAATATTAATATTGATAAAAAATACTTGACATTTTAAGAAAGTCACAAAGCGTTTAATTCGTACTTGATTATGATCAGAATCGGTCTGTTCCTCAGGTAACAAAAATATTGTTTTTTTTTGGTACAAACTAAAAATAAGCGATTTTAAGTCACGCGAACCACTAATCCGACGTTTATATATTGAAATCTAAAATCATACAACAGGTGTAGTGATTTCGTTTTTAGTAGGTATATACATTGAGAGTGCTTCATCATTTTGTAGCTTTCGTTACTACAGTCGTAGTTTAATTTCTTCACGACAAGCCAGAAAATTATTTATCTTTGCAACCCGAAACGAAAACATGTACGTAATGAAAATTTCATTACGTTGCAGTAACTTCAAAGAAACCGAGACGCGACTGCGAATCTAATTTTATCCTTCTCGACCGTGAGGGCTAAGTTGTTGCCCTTCTTGTCAAAATTACCCTGTTCGCCGGACGGCCTATCTAATAAGACGAGCCCTAAGGGCTCCTTATCGATCACGGTTACCCAACGAATGACGCTTTACACTCTAAGTCCTACTTTTACTTCCCCCATCTTTTTCCCCCTTCTTTGTCTCTACGGACTATAATGAAATAACTTAATTTTTTTATTTTATTTTAAGTATCTTCTATATAAAGAAGTGACCATAATTATAACCACTCAACTGTGGAATTCAGCAAGTAAGTCCAACATTGGAATACTACCAAGATATTTGTCAAAACTTCTTCGAATGATAAGGGACGCCGACTGGTATATCAGGAATGATGTTATCCAGAAGGACTTAAATATTAAAACAATCCAAGAAGAAATACAACAGTTCGCCATTAATTACAGCGAACTTATCAGACACTACCTCAAACCCCTAGCAGCCAACCTGCTAAATAATGACCAAGAATACAGGAGGTTGAAGCGTTTTAAACCCGCAAGCTTGATAAACTGTTTCATTGAATACTTAAACCTACTTATAAGTGTGAGATATTCAAATGGACAAACTTGTGTTCATTAATCGAATTTATTAAATTTTTAGTGTAAAACTTAACATATTCGAAGCAACAACCTTTATTAAATTTAATTATTGGTAAATATTAAATGATAAATAGCTGCACAAAAGTTAGAATTAAAAAAAAATTCATTCTAGACCATTTCATTCCTTTCTCATATATATTTGAAGTAGTTCTGTAGAACAAATTATTAGTTACAATGGCTAATTTATTTCTAATAATGGGTTATGGTAAAATTGCATTATATATTGTTTATAAGATAATAAATATGTGAAAAAGGGTTTACTCGTATGTTTAAATGAGGCCATTTATAGTACAAACTCTAACTTCAGTATACAACATGCAGAAAAATCCTTGACTTCTTGTAAAAATGGTGATTCATCTTTTTTGATAAAATTTTCATTAAAGTTTCATACATTTCTGGCTCTAGGTTGAAACTGAATATTGTATTTTAATGTGTCAATCGTTTACGAAGCGTTGCCATGAAAAATTATTTCTTAATGTAGCTCTAAAGGAAACCGTCTAATCGCGATTTATGTGCAAAATCTATGGATCCTATTGACGAATTTATTTTGGAAATTAACACTTTTTCCATGACCTGTTAACTTCAATTTTCATGTCAAATGAATCTTATAAGCATATAGGCCAAAATCTTTATGCAAAATACCGGTGTAGATTGGCTTGAAATATACCAAATTGTTGTGAACGTTTTAAAATCAATAAACCTGGAATTTCGTCAACATATTCAGCTACAGTAGCAATATTTTCATGCGATCTTAGTGATCGAATACAGATTGAGGTCTTCACATCACTGAATTGATGTAGTTACTTAAATTTAAGGGTATGGTTATGATTTTTTAATACAAGTGACAAAATAAATTTATTATAATTATGGCTACTACTATAACATTTTATAATTAACTTAGACATTATTGAACGCGTTACTTCTAACGCATCGGAACGATGTCAAGTATGTAAAGGCACCTATTATTATCGTTTATCGTAGAATGACAGGATAAAGGCGTAGATGTCACACAACACAGATATTTAGTGAGGCTTTACAAATTATTTCAAAAGAGAAGTAGGGGAGAAGGAGGTTTAAATTGAAACTCAAAATAAACAAGACAAAAAAACAACGGTTATGAATAAATCAATAATGAATTCAGTCTAAAAGTAGTTTTAAGACTGAAATGAAGAAATACGAAGAACGGTCGCTATGTAATCAAGTATCAATAATGAAGATTTATTTCTCTGGACCTTTTATTAGTCTGCAATGCAGTGAACCAAAGATGCGTAGACGCATGATAAAAACCTAGAAATAATTTGTCGTTAAGGCCTAAAACAGACGAATTGTATCTTTATTTGAAATTAATTAACTGTATTTAAATTACGGTTTTAAGGCCAACATGGAAATAAGGGTAGATTTGAAATAACAAAGACCATTTTGTCAGTTGGCTTTATGATATCTAAATTCTCTTTGACCCTTGGCCTATTCAAATAAAGCCCTTAATGAAATTTGGTTGAGAGACCGAGTATTCATGATAAGATCAAAATCGTTGTTTTAGACTTATATCAAATTGCGTTTTATGGTTGACCATAAGATCTAAGTTATTAATCTGCTTGTTTATAGTAAGAACTGACGTGTCATATTCTTTAAAGTTATGATATGTAAGTTTTTTACCTGTTGTCTGAGGCCAAAAGTTGGATAGGACAATAACCCTGATCAAAGACCTCTCGCCACAAAGCAATTACACAAAATGAGAAATTCTCACAAGAACTTTCATCAGTTTGGAATCGTCCAGAAACCATCGATCGTCAAATTTTAGTAAATCTTCTTAGTATACAGTACTTTATCTTTTCTTCTCTACTTTTTGAAAAATTCGCGCCGCTTAACTCAAGTAACAATTTATCTTTTTTTATTGGATACGAGAGAAGAGTTCCCTTTTTTTCGCTAACAACAAAACAACAGTTTTTCCGTTCACTTATTCGAGAGAGAGAGCATAAAAGATAAAGGCAACAATGATCACGTGATGAAACGTAGCCGGTAAAATTTCGCGTAAAAGTCTTCGCGATTTTTAGCGCTATATCTCCTTGGCAACGAACTACAGATACGAACGAAGTCGACTACAGAAATCGGGCGGACCACGAGGCAAAACCCTGTCGTGACGCAGGCGTTTGGATGGGGGCGCAAGCGCCCATTATAAAATACCAACCACCCTTCCTTCTCTCTTACCTGAATGATGAGATGGACATTCTAAATTAGGTCCATTGAATTGGTTCTACTCACGTAAATCCTCTTCTAAAAATCGAATAAACTCTTTCACAAGTTCAGCTCAAAAGAATTCATTCCCGATTCCTTTAAGTTTTTTTTGTAAACTAGATTTTTTCTTTACTGGTTTCAGTAAAAATGTTCAAAGTGAAATTTATGAATGATCATTAAAAAAGAATCCTGTACAATGAGGACATTTAGTTCACCGTCAGCAAAATTTGCATAGCAAAAATTTTAAATTCATATTTTTTACTAAAAATGTTTCAGACACTTATAAAACTAAAAAAAATGTAAAAGCCCATAAGGGAGTGGTTTAAAAAAATAAACATCAGTTTGTTTAGACTGTACGTATTCATAAATTCATGTCGACTTTCTAGAAAACTTTTTTAAAAATAAGGTCCTAAAAGTCAATTGAATCAACTTAAAATAGAAAATTTTAATTTGTTTTCTCCAACATCAAGAAAATGATCCATTCTTAAAGCAAATCTTAACTGACTCAAACCACTTTGAAAACTGATATTTTTAAATAAAAGTGATGAGTCTCTTTTGATGATATTTTAAGATTTGAAAACTATTAATTCGACACTATAGACTGAAAAAATTAAGTAAAACAATAAACAGAACTGATCAAAAGAAACAATGTAGTTTTTCAATGGGATTATACCAGACCTCCCGCAAGTTGAGTGACTCGTCACATTTCCAATATTCAAACCAATTTTTTCATTACTTCAAAACGAAATTTTTAATATCAATATTCAAATTAAAATGAAATGAAAATGATTCTGTAATTGAAAATGCAGAGGAGACACAGACGTACGTAGTGGGAGCCGTAAAATTAGGTCGAATTTAAAGGAACACAAACCTCAATTTTCTTATCAAACAATCCAGACCAGAGGAAGTTCTAAGTTGTAGAAACATGACCCCGTTACAAATTTAAATACCTCATTGACCCGGAATAGCAGCAACCAGACAAAGTTATTTATCCAAAGAACTAAACGAGGGCGAAACAGTAAAGACTTTTAAACTACGTTGTGTGGGATGTGTGCTCTCCTAAAAGCTAAAACGATGCAGATGTTCTACTACTGCCGCTACTGCTACTACTCCTGCTGCTTGTGAAAATTAGTCTGCAAAATTAAAGAGAATTTCGTGTAGGAAACTCGGTACACGGCATTCACTTGTATTAAATTAGTCAGCAATAACATATCTGCCAACAAATTATTCTATTATGAACGGCTCCTTGTGGACTGTTTAGCTCTGCACCTCATAAATTAAAAACTTTAATTCCAAGAGAAAAAAAACCTGATATAAACTAGAATAACGAAACTATTATGCTCTTGTTACACTCGACAAACAACATCTAAGCCAACAGTCGCCTAATGAACTGACACAAACTAAAAGCTTTTGTTGCAATTGCATTTGCTTTTAATTGGACGAACGTACTCTCCAAATTCAATCAAATAAGACGAATAAGACGGGAGTGGAGGATGTTAGCAGAGGAGCATTTACCATAATTAGAGTGATAATTAAAATGTAAATCGCGGATGCTTTCAAATTTTGATAATAAACTTTATACGTTTCAAACTAGAACAGGTTATAGTCAGAAATTAAGTACGATTTACGTTCCAGTTTTATATTTATTGAGTAATAATCGGAACTTTTGTTAATCAATTTTTCAGTACAACATTACCATTAAGGTATTTTATTGTCGACGAGCTACACTTTATAATAAATTGATTATTAAATGTATTAAAATAGTATTCGTTCCTAGCCTTCTAGATGTCTAATATTGTATTACTGCCCACTCATCCATTTGATTTGTTCTTTGTTCAAACTTTTTGTTTAAGTTTATATATTCTTTTGTTATAATTAATAGTTCAAATGTCAAGTTTTTACATTTCCAAAATGATCAACAAATAATTGATAAATGTTCCAAAATTTGCTGTTTTTGCTGGTTTACATGCATAATTTAAAAGCTAAAAGATACACATATTTATTTATTATATTTGACAGTGAAGCAGCGGACTTCCAGATGTTTATGGATCAGAACTTACACTTTGAAATTTTAAAATTATTTTTCCAGAGGACAAAGATCAAATTAAATTTACAGAAAATTGGGAAGAATAGGAATGTTCATTTAAATTGTGTGTTCTAATTCTAAGGTCGGCAGACTAAAGAACATAAGTCTCTATACATATACATGTACATATACATATGAAGAGTGGAATTTCCAAACGCTCTATGTGCCTTTTGCTATTTTTTTCAGGAAAACAATAAAACTGTGTAAGTCAAATGGTAACTCAAGATCTTTATTAATAATTATGTTATTGATAATATAGGGGCATATTCATTTTAGCACTTAGAAGATTTTTAGGGCTATTGGCACATAGAATCTATTTAGGAAAAAATTTTAATTTTGAAGAAATTGGCACTTAGAATGTTTGGAATTTCCACTCTTCATATACTTATGTGTTTGAGTCTACCGAACCGAAAATTAACAGTTCAAATTAATAGAAACATAAATAGAAAGATAGATTAAAGAAAAATTGCCTCAAGATATTTCTTTTTTAAGGGCTATAGGCTAGAGGTGGCCAACAAGTAAATCGCGAAGCCTTTTTTTTCGTCAGTCTGAAAGTGTTTTTTAGTTTTTTGATTGATTGTAGACGATTTTTTTTGTATGCCAACTAACATGGTAATAAATCAATAGAGCCTTTGTCTACTTAATAAGGTGTAAGGAATCGTAAAGTTGGCATAAAAGTGGACTACTATCCGAAAATAAAAGGCACATACATATATCGAAAAATAAAGGGCTGACGCTCCTGCCCTGCGTTTCGTCCTATTATGTAAATCCCAAGCGTTCAATAATTAATTCGCTGGGGATACTAATCGATCTTTCGACGTCCAGCTGCGTTCCTTGAACATCGAATGGCTTTTTATCTTTTAATAGAATGGAAAAAAAATGTCTATATATGAAGAATTAAATTTATTTTGTTCGACTCGTTAGGGATTTTAACGCCCGGCTCTCGCTCATAAAACCGACATACGCGTTTTTATGGACAGCTTAAAGTATTTTTCTGGAAAAAGTTTTAGGGAAAAGGTTTTGTGAAAATTTCCACGATATGGAACTCAAAATAAATCCCATTTAATCCTATTAAGCAGGTAAGGTATTTGTAACGTTAGAATAATTCAAAAATATACTAAGGAATATTATAAAATCTAATTGAGAAATGGTCAAAAAAGCTATAGCAGTTCTACGTGTACATTCCATAATAGGGGTCGGCAACCTTTTTTATGAGGATTGGTTATTTTACAGATGAGGGAGGGAGTATACAATTGATGTTCCTACTTACTTTCTAGCTTACTCCACTAGTTACTACCACTGGCAAAAGAATTTACCTTCGTAGACACCAAGGTTGCTACATTTCTAACCCCTCATCTAGAGCACTTCTCATATTTGGGTTAGCTTTCGCACAATTCAATGACTTTTTGTTTTTGGAAATTATTCTTCCAATGAATTCTAGAAGAATGCTTTTCTTACAAACCATTGAAAATAGATTTAAACGAAATAGTCTAGAACTTAACTCCATACCAGTCCAAAGAATTTTTCTCCATCTCCATCTAAATGTCAGTTCACGTGACTTACAGCAATAAATCTAGCTTTTATTTGTAACTTGGTCAACAACTAAACTTAATGGCTGATCTTTGTCGTTATATTAATGAATAATGAAACTAAAGCTCCTCGCCAAATTTGCACCTTTAAACAATTCTGCCTCCTTTATGGTAGCACCATATTTCTTTCTAATGCAAAGTTGTTGGCTCATCGTCCAGTTAGTTGTGCTCAAAATTCTGTAGAGATTTGTCATTCATATCAACTTTTCAAAAATAATCAAAAAATCCATTCTTTTTATTATTATATTCTGACCTCACTAGAAGTTACACCAAATATTGAATAAAACATTAAAAAGGTGTATTTGAGAAATGTAACATGTGTCCTTTGTGAACCGATTCAACTGGAAATTATATGAAGAACGATCTAAAATACACCATTACGCATGCGATATCCACCGTAATGTTATGATGTCAAAGTATGTAATAGTAATAGTCCCCTTTGATTAAATATTTTCTCGTATAGAAAGTAAGGTTTTTATATGGGGAAACATTTCTGGTCGTATTATAACGCAAATAATATCCCAACTAATCCGAAACAGTGGGAAAGACATGCAAACTGTCAGCGCGTTTTGTTTTGATATTCTGTTAGTGACAAGTTGAGTAATGAATACGACTTTGTATTTGTGCGTTATTCTTCTTCAAAAAGGTCTTCTCGGCCGTTTCGTAACAAAATTATTCCCTATTGTTAAATGAAATTAACTGAAAACGTTGAACAATTAATTACCTTTGTGTAAGCCGGTGAATTTGTCCTTGAGAATAGTGAACTCGTAAATTTTTCCGAATTGTTCAAACATCGGTCTTAAATCGTCCTCTTCAAGATGTCTTGGTATTTGACCGACAAACAGTTTCACCACATCGCGATTCTGATTTGAACGAGCCGACATCGATGGCGGCTTGAAATCTCGCACAGTGCATTCGGATTCCGTGTCGGGCATTGTGGTTATTTGCATTATAGGGTGCCTATCGGGATTAGAAAATGATCGTGACTGGAAAACTTAAATTTTTCTGAATATGATTCCGATTGTATTTTTTTCAATTTTCAGCAAGGGAAATCATTTTTTCCAGAAATTTCTATCAAACTTAATAGAGAAATGAAAAATTAGAATTTTGAACATGATCGAAGGCAGAATTTTAACATTTGTAAAATATTATACAGGATGTATTAGAATAGCGTTACACAATGTCAATATTGGTAAAAGACTGATACGACATGTAGTTTGCAAGTTTATTATGGGGTTTATCCATTCAATTCTCATACATAAATATTCTCTTGAAATAATAAAAGTTTTCACTTTTAAAGTGACCCGCTCCAACTTAAAATTTCTACAAAAATAAATGTTCTTTTACAACGTCCAATAGCAATAATATGTTATCTTTCAGGGAATGCAATTTTCAAGAACATTCTTTAAATTTATTTTTAAACCAATTGGATTTTTAAATCGCTTTTCAGAACTAATGCGGTAACGCGAAAGAGATATTGGAATTTCGTAGTATATTGTAAATTTATTTTAGGGCATAAGCGATTTTTGTTCATCCTGTATAATTTTTTAATTGACAAAGCTTAGAAAAACATATTTTAAGTATTTTAGTGAAATACAGTTTGTCTAAAGCCTGATTTATTCAAAAATCATTTGAGATTACTTCACGCAGATCTAGAATTCTTCAAAGAGTTCTCGTAGAAGAGAAAGTTTTTTGACGCGCTGTATTGTATAATGGTTACAAGTTTAAAATCAAAGCAAAAGTAAACCTAAACAGATTTAATCAAAGAGTTGCTGCCAACTTCCTAAACCACACCACTGAAACCTACGTCAAAACAGTCCTTCCTACTTAAACCGCGTGTCGAACTCGCGTCAAAATCGATAAAGGCAACTTTCGTCTAAAACATCCCAAACTCCCTCCGATTTCTTTTTTCTACTTTATCTGTGGTGATCTCGTAAAAATACACTGTCCTAAATATGTCTGGGAAATACGCGGTAGTTGTGAATTGAGAGTCCGACTAATGATGAACAATACGCAAATAGACAGAAAATGACTTTTGTTACAACAAATATATATATATAAATTGCACAAAACAATACTAAAACGAACACAGAACGTCACGTCCACAACATCTAATACAGGACTGGCAATGTCACTTGCCAAAGGGATGTTTTGTGTAGTTTCAACGTGGGGAATGGCCAATCTCATTCACCCTTACCCAATAAAGAGTGTGGGGAAAGGCACCCTCGCGTACTCAGCCGAGTACGCTGAATCATAGTAGAAAACGCGCCCCATTCTGTTCACATTCGATATTTTCTTACAGGCCGGAAAATTTTATCGAGGAAAAAACTTTCAATACATATAACAATAAAAATTGCTGAGACTTTAAACGGGTATTCCTTTTTTTATTCTACAATTGCATGGTTTATTTTTTATGAATTATTTTATGTGTTACATACAAGGAATCCATATAAATATGAATTTTAGGGATTGTTCGAAGTTCTTCAACCAATATTTTGTTTATTTAACAGCAAATATTGAGATTTCACAACATCGTAGGTCCTATAATGGCGTATGTGTTGGTAATTGATTATTTCGTGCTGTGTGTAGTCTTTTTAGTCATTAACGAGAAGTGAGATGCATGTTAAGGAAAATACATTTCCAACAATAGACACCACTGAAGCCCGGAAATTCTGATTTCCTCGATAAATTTAATGGGTCGATGGCAAACTTTATTCCCAAAAAAGACTCAACGCCCTGTCATGTATCATAATTTTATAAATACGTTCGATGAACAATTTTAATATAAAATTATTGTCTCGGATATTTTCAACCATATGTATTCCAATGTACATATATTTAGAGAAATATTTTAATTAAACTGCAGTTTCTATGACTTATTATGTACTAAGTCCCTTCCCATCTGGCAGCCCTTGTACCACCGCACCTAAACGAGTTTTTACTCAATCCTTGAAAACGACATAAAGGAACAATAGAGTAGCGGAGACAATCAACAAATTCAATTATTTCAACTAATTTTATGGAGAAATTTAAAAGTAGGCTCTATTATAAGTGCATTGTGTGACTAAACTTTAATAATATATAACATTATGTTGCAACAGATTCGTGAAGAAGTATTGTTGGCAACGTTCAAAAAGACTTTTATAGTTTCATCTATTATATGATGCTCAGCTGATGAACAGTGTACTAATTGTTTATCTGTTTTGAACATTTTCCAAGATTATACAAGCAGTTTACTATCTACCATGCGACATTTGAATTAAATCAAATTTGTATTTTTAGACTACATACCTGTACTATACAAGCAAAATATCATGCAATAATCAATGTAACATTAAAGATAACATTTTGAGATCAAATATCTACTTCTGTTTATATTAGACATATGTATGCTTATTTGCTAAAGGCATCTACAATCAGAAAAGGAGGCCTCCGGGAATTCAAAATAAAAATCATAATCATTCCTCTGGGTGATTATTAAATGAAATGAGGACGATATTATGGGTTACAACCGGAACGCGCTACCCAAGTGCATTAAATCGAATAGAAGAAATAAAAGTGATTTTATTTTCCTGTCAATACAGCATTGAGGTTTAAAAGCTTCCTGACCCAATTGCATGAAAGATTTATATTACGTTTTCCAGTAAAAAAAGCTTTTTTCATAGAATTGTCCGTCCAGGAACGTATTATTACATCAGAAAAAGTTATCAAAAGGGGAACAGATTGAAGGAATATAATTGTAAANTTTTTTCATAGAATTGTCCGTCCAGGAACGTATTATTACATCAGAAAAAGTTATCAAAAGGGGAACAGATTGAAGGAATATAATTGTAAAGGAAATGACTTTTGAGGTAAGTTCAGTATATTTTTTATTTAAATGTTCTTTCAAGTGACATAAAGAACTATCGTTCTAACTGTGTAAAGTATAACAAGCGTATTGCGTGATTTCATTAATTTTTCACTTCTTATCTTAATCTATACAGAAGAGAAGTTACTTTACACAGTTATAGTTGTAATTTGCTTAGGTTTTCGCATGAGAAAAAAAGAACTATTAAACCATCATCAGCAAACATCAGGCTGGTTGGGAGTCACTTATGGTCAGTGTAAAAATGAACATTCGAAGAAAATATGTCAGAAAGAAAAATTGTTAAATGTTTGAAAAAACACAAAATATAAACAAAGACAAAGTGTTCTTCATTTAAGTCGAAAATATACAAGAATTTCAAACGTAATAAATCCAAGATGACTTGCACATACATAGAAATAAAATTGTGGGAGTGCAACGGTAAAATTGGCTTTCCCAGTCGATGCCTTTTCTTGCTTTTGTTCTTCCATCTGAAAAGTTTTATTAGAAATATTGCGAAATCCACACAATAAATCAACGAAATATTGTTTCTCCCGGGACCCCCATATCTAAAATATTTGTTCGCAAATGAACAATAAAGCCGCGCCCGAACAATGACCGTTTCAGTATCCAGCAGGAGCTGGAGCAGCGGCAGCAGCCGTTCAGTTTAGTTGGGCCGACCCTTATGCCTGAGTGCTCGACGATAAATGATTTACAAAGTTCTGGAAATATGGAGAGTGGGTAGTCGTGTATCGGCCAGGGAATTCCCCAGTTATGGTTTCTGGCGCTCCAGGAATTTTATCTTAAAATATTGCCTGCTTATGCTTCAGGTAATATCTTTTAAAATATAAGACCGGAACGTTCTAAAGCGGATCAAGGTCGAATATATGCACTGCTTTCATATTTCCCCAACGATCCTAATACCTCTTTTATTTTTCATAAAATATCTCTCATTCGTTCCTTTCTTTGATATACAGGACGTTCTGTGTTGCGCAGATGAATCTAAAAACTTATTACTTTCATGGCTATTTTGGTATGCTCTAATGCATTTTAGATGATTCTCCGCAACAAAACCAAGCATGTCTTTTTCTGATGGAGATGCATTAGATTACAATTAGGAGACATTAATTATGCTTATTGGATGATAATAATGAACAAGAAATCATAGCTAGTTATGGTTGGCAGGTGAGATCTGTAATTAATTGATGGTCGTATTTTAAAGCCCACTAGATGTCAGGAAAAAATGCACGCCAACTACAACTTCCCATAAAGGCCCATTATCTCGAGTAAAAAAATATGTCAATAAATTATCTCGCCGTTGCCTTTTCGATACACGGTATGTATAAATCATCGAACTGGGAGCCATTCACAGGGAAAAATCTGCTGTTTCCCATTGCATACGTGAAAAGCGACGTTAAAACGAAAACATCGTAACGCCTTTTACAGGTATACCTGTGACTGATATCTATCGTTTCATTTGTGATTTTTGGTGGCGCACAATAAAACACCCATTTCATATTTTTTTTCTGTAGAAACCCACACACATACTCACACCGTTTGCCAATTTAACTACAAAAACGTAACTTGGAAATGCTCAAAGAAAAAGGTTTTATAAAAATATTTGTGATGACACGAGTACTATATTTGGGAATGTATTTCTTCTGGACACCTCCTAAGTCAATTGTTTGTGTGATACGAATGTTTCGCCATTTATTCTGACACTTTCTTCAGAGCGTTGCCTGAGACTGAATATATGTACATATGAGGCGAATATTAAAGTTAAAGTTAAACAAATAGGAAAGCATTTCTAAAACTTTAACATATTCATCGATTTTGAACTTTTCATGTGTTTTGTGCTCTCGGAATCAACACAGTTGTTTTTTAGTAAAGAAATTCCACATCTGTGGAATTAACATCAGTAAAAACATCAGTTTTAAGATTTTTTTCTTCAGTTACCAATACCGATTATCTTTCTTGACAAGGAAAATATCTCTTATCGGTTTTGCTGGAGGAAGTGGATTCAGTTTGTTCACAACTATCAATTGATGAAAAAAATATCATTATTTTGAAATGGCTTCTAGTGTTGTTATCAATAACAACAGTTATTTTGAGAGATCTTCACTTACAATTAGTATACGATGAATTGTCTTCTTCGCTTCTTTACAACTCTAACTCTATCGACTAACTTCAGGTGATAATTGTTCAATACCTTTTTTTTCGATGGTTTCTTCTGAAATTTCGAAATTGCACGTTACACGATTATTAAACAATTTTTGAAAATGTAATTATGCTTTTACATTGATGTGAAACTCAATTAACGTAATCCTAAAATTGAACTAGAATGGTAAACCAAAGATAATTGCTACAGAGTTCGCTTTAAATTAAGTTAACTCCAATGGCTTATATATGTATCCATCCATCACGTACCCAAATTTGTAACAATAAATAATCGAGTCGATTTGGCTGGAAACAAATGTGATAAAAAAAACTTTAATTAATATTAGACTTAAGGACTTTTACAATTTAGAGTTAATTTGAGGGGGTCCCAGCAGTATAAACTATCACAAAACTTTGTTTTCCAACATTTTATAGCTTTAAAATCCTTTGATTAACATAGAAACTTTGAAAGACAAAACTTTTTATCGTCAAGTGGATAAGTGGTGGATTTGGCTGGAAGCGAATAGGCCTTGTCTAGAGATTTATATACCCTTCAGGGTAAGGCAAATAATTTACGGGTAGTTCCTTAATTTTCTTGAGTAACTAAAGTTGTTTTAAAACTATAGCGGGCAAAGTAAACAAATAATTTAGAAAATATTTAATTAACTTTCTACGACAAACATGAGAAGATCTTTTACGGAAAAAGTTATTTTGAAAAACGCTGCAAGTAATACTTGTGAAAAAGTTCATTTCTGTATATTTGGTCGAAGCTAACAAGACAGGAACGTATAGAGACGTTTCAGCGTCTTGAAAGTTTGAAAGGACACGGGTAGTTGTGCTTTTTTTCTCTTTTCCTTTTTGGGTGGAAGAGAAAGTTTTACAGACGACGTCTCATTGTTCACATTTCCTGTTGACCTGTGTGTAGTGAACGATTTCATGTCTTCCGTTTCATTTCCCGTTTCCCGATCTGCATTTTATCGAGGATAAAGAAACTGGGAATTTTTTGATGGAAAATATAAAATTTGCCTTTCGAGCTTTAAGTTTTCACATTCTCCCGTAAGATTAAAATCGGTATAACCTGGAAACTTTTACGCTCTACAGCGTATGACAAATGATTCCGTTGAAGTAATAACTTAGCTTTAAAGTTACGGTTCGCCTTATAAATGACCAACTTTTTTACTCCCGTCTGACATCAACAACTTAAATTGGAGTCACATTTCTTGTGTCGGAACAATCTTTTTGCTGACGCGCCCATGGCCCCGAAACTCAAACACCAAATGCTCATTTTTCTGGATTTTTGTAATTTTTACAGAGCTCGCAAAGGGTTATATGTAAGTATTGAAAAACTGACACTTTAATATTGACAATTCCAAATTCGATATCAGAGCCAAGAAAACTTATGTGTATGTCTATGTAAGTGCATAAACTCATCAGGGGAACTTAGAAACTTTTCAGTAGAAACGATGCATCACTCCATATCGCAGAAACTGCTGCTCTGTCTTGCGGGTCACCATCGAATACATGGATTACTACGCGAACTTTACTTCAAGATAGCAATAAAATAAAAAGCTATCGAGAGCTTTGTGCTCCCAGTTCCGTTTTGTTGTTATTTACTTCGGGGTTTTAGGCAAATAGAAATACAATGTGGGGCCTCCAGTAAAATACGAAAGTTTAAAGTTGAATAACTATGAATAGAAGAATCCCGCGAGGAGTTGAGAATAAACATTTCGCCTCTCTCTAGATAAGATCGGCTATTTTTATGGCAGCTCACTTATAAAAAGTTACAGTATTGTTGCTTTTATCGTGTTGTCTCCCGTAAGAAAGCGTGTATGTCATCAGTTACCTAAACTTAAACGAAGTGAATAGGTTTGCAAGAGACTGTGTTGTCCTTCATGTTCTTCGATTACTAAACAAAAACAGATGTTTACAGAAACATCATCCAAAATGTACGTAAAAAAAACATTTTCATTACAATATATACGTAATAAATTTGAGAACAATTGCCGGAGGAACATAATAAGTCTCGATGTTATACCCCTTCGGGAAAACAGAAAGCCGATACCACGGATTACTTTTTATCCACTTGATGTGTTTTTCTGCGTCAGTCTGAGATAAGGGCCATCGAGGATAGAGGCCCTACATAAGTCGTTTTAAGTTGTAAAGGAATAGGAGGGCTACCGCAAAGATTATTGCCGTACCCTTCCTATGTTTTTACGTTCACGGAAGTACCTACTTAACCCACTTTTAAAACCCACTTTTTATTTGTATTAAATTTTAGTCTTTGCCTTTTTAATAAAAAAGACACTCAGGCAGTTTTTTTCAATGGTAAATGTGTTGGGAAAACATTGCGATATATGAAAAAACGATTTGAAACTTTGCCCAAAAGTTCAACCGCAAATTTTAATAACATTTCGGTTTGCAAAAAGTGGACAAAAACCATACGGATCTGCCAAAATTCATACCCCTAGTTTTGAGGAATTATTTAATTTAAGTTGGCAACGATTTGGTCCGAAAACTTCTTTATACAGGGTGCCTCGTAACATATGGGGCACAGACAAATTCCAAATAGTAGACCTAAACATATCTCATATGACCCAAAAACGACTTAGTAAAATGTCATTCGTTTAAAAGATGCAGGCTGTTAAAGACGAGTATAAATTTTCGAAAATATGTAATTTCAGAACGGTCGAATAGATCGAAATTAAATTTGGTGGAGTCATATTTTTGAGAACGAGAAATATGAATTTCATAATTATTTTAAGACTTTTCCTGGAAGGCACTAGTTACAAAAGTGATTGATTAATCAATTCTGTCTCCAGTTTTTATCTTTGGCATTTCAATTATACTGAACATGAATTAAGGAAGAGGGGTCTTTTCTAAATTAAAAAGTAATACTTCATTGATCTCTATATCTGGACTAGTTCTGAAGATCTCCGATATTTGCATTTGAATATTATAGTTGAATGTTAAAATTCTACAAATTTTAATATAAAGTAGAGAAAGAATCTTTTTTTTTTCGAATTCCAAAACCGTAACTATTGCAAATTTAGTTCGAATCGTTTTGAGCTTATTGCATATTTTCGAAAATTTATTTTCATTTTTAGAACCCTATATCTTCTAAACAAGATTTTACTAATTATAAAACATTTTGGGTTATACGAAATCTAATATTTGTACTTTATCTGTGGCCCGTATGTTAAAGGACATTCTGTATAAAGACAACATCACTTAAAAGCAATGAAAATGCAAAAGTATTCATTACCAAATAAATTTTAAGAAAACATAGAACCGGTCCCTATATGAGATGCTCAACATTCTTTACTCAAGGTACATTTTTAAATTAAAGAAAAATACTGACGTATTTTTAGTTTTTCCTATTATAAACTTTAATGAAATTACGTCAGTGTTTTCAGTTGCATTTCTTGTTTACGAACTTATTAAAGTTTATATTATATGACAAGTGCCTTTAAGCAAACAAGTATATTATTGTTGAAATAAGAGTGCATGGGATGAATTTTAAGTTAGAATAACAGTGCGTTCATGCTCAATACGAAATAAACATTCTTTATTTATTATTATGTTTGCGTTCGTGGTTGTGTTGTAAAATTAAAATTTTTCTTTCTAGTAAGAGGATTTCTATTGGAAATAACACTTTTGCATATCGATTCTACAATAAATCATCGATACATGCACTGCATTTTATTCGGCAACAAATCCTCTTCCAGATTTGCCCAATGCCGCATGCCAAAGTAACAATTCCTGAAGTTAAATTTGGAAGAAACCTTTAGATATTCATATGGAAATTCCGGTGCCAATTTCTACATTTATCTCGGAAACTTTATTTCCCAAGCTGTTTTCTATACAGAATATTTCAAAGGAATTTTACATTTTATGTAAATTATTAGGAATTTTTTCTGAAATTTTATTTTATTTATTAAGATGGGGCAATTGTGACTCTCTCACATCTTAATTTAAAATAAATATTTTTCAAAAGTCTTCAGGTTGCGCCTTGAGTTCCAGTAGAACGTTGTGGAGAGAGGTCTCGTTTTATTTAAAATTATTCAAACATTTCTATTCAATCAGGTATTTCCTTCATTTCTTGGAGCAAACTCATAATCCCACGTCTTTAAAGCCGGATACGGTAAATCCTATAAAAGAAATGTAAATAAAATGTAATCAGTTTTTGGCTTCCGGTAAAGAGAAACAATTTATGCATGAGTTTCAAAGGCGAGGCCGAAATATACCAGTGAGAATTTAAACGAAAAACGTCTTGAAACAAGTCTTTTTTTTTAGGATGCTTGAAATACACTGCTCAAAAAAAGGAGACGGCTATTTATAATTTTTTAAATTTATTCAGTTCTTATGGGAGATGTTTCAAAAACAATCATACATTCAATGAAAAAAAAACAAGAATGTAATAGTAAAATCAAGTACCGATTCAATTCAAGGCTGATAATTAATTGCAAGCTATAGCATCACAAATTCTCTATAACACATTGACAAATACGTACCAGAAATTTACATAAAAACTTTGAAGAATTGATTCAGTTGATGGTCGCTGAATAGGAAAACCGCCCATGTGAACTTATGACAAATTATTTCAAATAACAATTAAGAGAGCTCACAAGGAAATTAAAAATATTGCTAGCAACCATGTATAATGTTATAAAATTGAAACAGTTATATTTTTGAGGCGATAAATAATGTGAAATAACTGAATGCACCACGTGATAAGAATTTTCTTATACAATAAGAAGCCAACGTTTGTTTTAATCAACGTTTGATTTCTTTACATACTATTTAGAATGTAGGTCAGCAAAGTGATTTCATCTGAATAAAATTGAATATTTTAAAATTTCACGATACGATGCGGGCGAAAATTTTAGGAAGGTTTTTCATTTTCACGGAAATCGTTCGAGTACAACTAACAAATATCGTTATTCACCAAAAATGAATTCGTTGTTTCGAAATAACCGGTTTCCAAGAAGAGTTATCTGAATCACGTAGAATATTAAAACGTCAAAAGTTTACAATTCGCAGTAGCAAAACAAAGTAATTTTAACTTTTAATCGACATTCCGACGAAGTACATGTTCGGCACAAAGAAAATGACTTCAAATGAAAGCTAGGAATCCGATTTAATTTCTCTCTAAAGAGTCCCTGGTCTATGTAACCTTAAATTTAATTTATTTTTAATTGGATTTTTTTGTTTAAACTCCGACCAAATAATCAAATGAATCTTAATTAATTCCATTGTGAAAAATAAAGAAATATATATCATATAAAGACTAGTTATGACAGGAACTTAATAACTTCAACAGGAATTACTAAATAAGGCCACAAGGTGAAATTACATAAAGTAGATGTTTTGTACATAAAATATCCTATCTTGACTGCCTCCAGGAATCGTCTTTCAGCTCAAACAATACAGTCTTACAAAAGGGCACTCGGGCATAGTATGAGAGCCCTGCTCACTAGTCAAATTTCTATGTTAAACGTTCCTTTTGGCATATCACGAAACAATCAACTCGAATGTTCACCTTAACTTGAGGTTTGGTAATTATTCCTCAGACATTTATTCATCATCAATAGGTTTGCTTTATATTACGAATTCAATAATATTAAGGCCAAAAATTCGTCTTCCTTGAAATTATATAAATGAAAATTTGGAATTCAACTCGGATTTTTGCTTCAACTAAAGTCAAGATAGCTAAAACAAGAGAGCATATTCGATTTTCCATTTATTTTGCATTTTATTTGAAGAAAACTGCGCTACTGGAGCTTCCAAATTGATCCGTGAGATAAATAGGGAGAACTCCGTAAGCTTTATCTCCCTATAAACGGCGAAATCAAGAGCTATGATAAACTATATATTGGACGACCTCTAATAAAACGGAATTACATATATACAAGCATTGCAGGACACAACCTGTTTACACAATGCCAAAATACCATGCAAATAGCAATTAAAACCATTTCTGGGATTGTGACAAAAGCCAACCTGAAACACCCAAAGCAATTTATGTATAATAGTTTTTTGCAAATGTATTAAAACCATGTCATTAAAAAGATTTGTTATAGCCACAAAATGCTAAAGGATCTTTTTTAACCATTTTCCTCGTTAAACGATGATGGACTTTCGCTGTATTTTTCTAGACTTTGTATAGTTAAGAGCTCTAGAGATCACTACTAATTTATAGAAATCGTAGTTTAAATAATACTATGCAAATGTACTTTATCTGCCCTTTGATACGTAAAAATGAAATCGAAATTACGGCAATTGTCATTTCAATTCGTCAATTGAAACATTATATCAAGAAGAGCACGACGTTGCCTATAATAATAGGCCATTCTTTACCTTTTACTCTTGTTTTCTCCTGTGATTTTTTCCTGCATCGTAAGCCTCTTTTTTAGTTTCAAGTCTTGCCGTTCCTGTCGACAAATTTGTAAAACGAAACGACATTGTTAACTCTATTGCCGAATGCGCAGTTTTTAAATTGTCTGGAATCCGGGTGTCATTAAGGTCCGGACTACCCATCATACGGTTTCGACGAAAAGTACGGCAAATAAAAAAAGGATTTATTTGACTCCGTTTTTAATAGCAGTTCAATTGACTTAAAGGTTTTTATTCGTTTAAAATGAAAATTTTGCGAATTAAGCTCAATTAACGTATTTAAAAAAAGGTATTTTGCTTATTTTTCATTAGTACAGAGCCCAGAAATTGATGTGGTTATGAACTGTGCTGTATATGAACACCATGTATAGGATTTTTTAAAATTTTTGAAGCTAGAAAGATCGGAACTATGCTACATCTCAAGTACGATACGTATTCCTTTGCTCGAGAATACCTCCGGGCTGATGGCCAGAATGAACCTATACACATTCAACTTAAGGACCATCCCAGAAATTAGGTCACTTGCTGAGCCAGCAAGTTGCTTAATTATTAAATGCATTTTTGCACGTTGGTTCATTATTTCATTACAAGGTTACTATTAAGATAACATTAGGTTAGGAATTGAAAACTCGATTCTCACAAACACCTGAGTGCCCGCAAAGTTCCCCCAGAGTGCTTACGAATGGCTATCCTATTTTTACTTGCAAAGTTGTGAGAATCTTAATGTAATCATATTATAAGTTTGGCATAAACGTTTAAATACAGAATGTTACCTAATGTCATGTCAATATTGAAAGGGGCTATTCCTTCGCTCAATTTATGCTTAAAAGCTCATATAAACATACGATCCGAACCACTTCGTTTTCAAAATACAGGGTGTCAAATTTCACTTGAAAAAACGGATTTTTATTTATATCTAATAAACAATTTGCTCGAAATTGTTGAATTTTCGCTTATTTATATCAGTGAGACACATATTAGAACATAATACAATTGTAACTTTTCATTTTTTTTCATTCTAAAATACTTTGGACGCCACTGGTATTTATGAATAATTTTCTTTAAATAAAACAGTTAAAACTGCATATTTTTTGTATCTTACTTATTTCATTTTCGAGAGAAAAAAACAAAACCTGTTTCATTACATGTTAGAGTATGTGTTACGCTAAAAATGACATGTCTATAAAAATATATCCTCTATTTTATAAGAAGAACCCGGGCGTGCTTAGTAGCCAGAGGAAATCATTTTCAACAATTATTGTAGCGTAGTTTTATTTCTATTTTTTTAATGTTTTACTTTTCAACTTAATACACATTTCGCCATGCAAGGAAATGAATTTTGTTTTTCTCGTAAAAACGAAACGAAATACTACAAAGATACAAAAAAAAATGCAATTTTATTTACATTATTTAAAAAAAAATATATATAAAAAAACATTGGCTTCTAAGGTTTTCTTTTAAAATAAATTGGTATAATACCCTTAGCGCCACCATTGGAATGAATAATGTAAATTTTATTACGCCCGAATATGACCTTTACTACCACAAATAAATTTCCTAAATTTAATCAAATTCGGGTAGATAGTTTTCATGATATAAATAAAATATAAATATATATATGTAGCACAGAAGTAATGTCTAAGTTCATTTAAAATTCAAGGGTTCGTTTTTTGGAAAAATACTCGGACCCATCGATTTTTAATATTGAATTCAATTCTTTTTTATAGTAAATTTGTGTATAAAGCGTGGCCTAGAAATAAATTACGATAACCAAATTCATTTTTTCAAATGGATGATTTGTACCTAGATTATACATATTTTTTATGTAATTTTTGAGTTCTACTTCAAATTCTAAATATGTTTCATGTAGCGTGTCTTATATCTAGTCTCAACAGTTATTGATAAATTTACGATTGAAATGTACGTATCAATATATCGTAATGAAATGAATGGATTTATTTTTCGAAATATGACTTGTACACGTCAAATTCTATTATTTTATTCGCACGTTTTGATATTAAATGGAAGTACATTATTTAAATCGCATCATTCTCATTCTGAGCAATTTTTCTTACAATTAGTAATATTTTTCCATATTTTAAATGAAAATCGTTCTTTACCTGAAAAGAAAATAGTTTCGCTTCACTGCCAAGGCCAACTTGCTTGACAAAAACTCGCAATATACTTAAAATTCTTGTCATACCAAGTAGGGCTTAATTCCACAATCTTAAAATAAAATTAAGAATTTATAGTATGTCACATTTCTTGCAACATCAATCCTGGAAATAGTTAATTAATTTCAAATAATCTGACATTGTTAAAAGTCCATTTAACGTGGCAAAATCAAGATTGCATTTCAAGAATACTAATTATGTAACCCAGATAACGGATAGCCGGTATTAAAATTTTGGTTGCACTTTTGGCAATAAAAGTTCTCAAAGTCTCGTTTCCCGTAATTTTACTACGCTATGTTAAAATTCATGAAATTAGGCGGATTTAAATGAGAGATATTAAAAGTTCAAGCGACATAAAACAGAAAGAGCCTAAAATTACCGGTTTTAATAATATAATNATTTTGGGGAGACCATAAATTCCGCGATATATGCACCCAAAAAAATGGAACGAACCGGTTCACCTTCCCATGAAAGCGAATAAATATTTTTCTTGTCTGGAATATGATCAAGACCACTCGTTCATTAAGCATTAATTCCGTTCTAATCTCAGAATGTGCAAAATTGAAAATTATTCAGGTGGAGTGGCTAAGCCGAGTGGAAATCCTAAATGGTATATTACACCCAGGCCGAACCATGGAAACGGGAAGTGCGGATATTAGATAATCTCATTTGATACTTAATAACTTTATAGTTTTTGTCTTTGTATGAAAGGAAGTTCATTTCGTTTCTTTTGATCTTCGATATTTTCAAAAGTCAATAATATTATTTGATGCTAATGGACTTTTACATTTAAATTGAAAAAGGGAAAATCGAATAAAAAAATATTTTTCTTCTTCTTCTTCTTCTTCGTTCTAGTTATTTATTTGGTCGCGACATTATCCAAGTGATCTACTCAGACTCCATTCGTTGACGTTATTTATTCCGCTCCCATTATACGGCTAGGTTTATGGGCTAACCTTTATATTGGAAAAAGCAATAAAATAAAGAGCCAAATGCTTCTGCCTAAAAGGCAGCGCCAATAAAATACAAATCACATCTATAATAATCTATATATGGCGGTACGACTTAAATCCCCACAAAAAGTACATCCCATTAAAAGTAATGACAAAAAGGGCTTTGCCCTTTTGCAAAATCAGAATTTTCTCTAACTTCATTTTTGCAACCTTATAAAATTTAGACTAAATAAAACGTTTTCCGATCGAAAACGGAACACGAAAAGCAGAACGTATTTCCTGAAGCGATAAAACTGAAAACAATATTATTTTTTTCTCTCCTCCTAGTTCGAAACGGAATGTATGAAACCCTCCAATTGCCGGTAATTTATATTCTTTGCCTCTCTGTATCGTAGTAATTCTGAGGTTTAATACATTGCGAGCTCCCATTCGGGAACGGCAAAAGTATATTTCATCAATAAATTTTCAGATCATGCCTCTTATAATTGATATTGAAGGGAATATGGGTAAATTCTGAAAGGCATACTCGTGCTGCACAGAATTATTAATAAACATTAAATTTTTCTTCTCTTCTTTTATTGCATTTTACACATATGTGCTACGCGAAGGTTCAGTTTATATCTCTGGAAATTATAACCCGTTATGGTTTTAACAGGTTTTATATTTCAGCCCCAATAGAATTGAAATTGAAATTATTGGTTGAACATTTCTGAAAGTATGAAAGAGAAAAAGGATTAAAAAAGACTGAGAAAACTATATGAACAACTGAACGATTTGAGTTAAAAGCTCAAAAAGCAATATGAATTGAGCATTAAAAAAAATATGGAAAATAATGACCTTAAAAGGGAATGAGAAAGATGTAAATGTTAAATGAAGAATTATGTAGTTTTATTATTATTATTATGATGAAACAGTGGTAGACCTGTTTAGCATGTACAGCAGTTCTTACACCAATTGTAGAGTAGCTCACCCGTTGTAATTTAATGTAAATGTTTTGATAGTCTTGTGTTTGAATGAGGGGTGCTATTTTAAATTTTAAATGTAATTATCGATTCTTTTTGTAGCGCCCTGTAGATGGCACAATTAAGTGCTGAAACATCGGCTGATACGGAACTTTCGATCTTTGTGTTAATGATACTTCACACCCTCAATGATAATTAAACTACGTAACTGATTGATATTGGATCAAAATAAAAATTGAATGTTAAATGAAAAGTTTAATTTAGCAAATCACGTTTTTGCACATTTGTCTGTAAGATTTTCTAATAAGAATTTTCGGAATCTAAATTAATTTCAGGAGATCAAGACATGGCCTATGGTCCTAACAAATCTACAAATTTAACATATGAGGGCAATTTTATAAGTTTTCAAACCATATAATACATATTTCAATGTATTGATTTGATGAAACTATTATAGTATATGTACTGCGAAAAATATCACCGTACATCTCCTTTGGCAACCTATTCTGAGCTTATTATAAGATACTTTATGGAGGATTATTGGAAAGTTTTATATGCCCGTCGTAATAGAGTAATTACCAGGACCATAAATGTAAAGCACTGTCACAAATCATATTTAATACTCGCGAAAATCGTGAAGCCATCCCTTTTAGCAAGCTAAGGCTAAGTAATACAAATAGCCTCCATATCCCAATAGGATAACGGCGACATTTCCAGTTGCCCTGTCTTTGTCTTGTTCCCTTAGATTAAAATCGATGATGCCGCTATCAACATATTCTCGGAGACTTTATGACTCAAATATATCTGGATTCATGCATGCTTTATTAGACAAATCGTAATAACGAAGCATTCTTCGTTCCTTTGCACTTATTACGTCCGGATGTCTTTACATTAGTTATTCATTTAGGAATTCTTTATAAAAAAAAATAATAATAAGCTGTATTTCAATATCTAGTCTTTTAATATTTTGGAAAAATGTCGGGAAACTTGAATCTTTGCTTAGTTTTAAATGGAGAAAGGCCCAAATTCCGATCATAGAGAAATGTTCGAATTGAAATTGAAACAATTGATGTACAAAATAAACCATGTTCCATACATTGGTAATTTTGAGAGTTTGCATTTGCAATTTCTGATCATTCACAAATTGCATGCGATATGGAGAAACAAAAGGATGTTCGCAAATGTGAATATTGGTTTTGACCCAAGGCGAACCAACCATTCTCCCTTTTACAACTCTCGACCCCCTTGCAACAGTCGAAATGGTCATTAATAGAGAAAACGTCGACGAACCGCATGGCTTGATACGTTTCGTTAATGACGCGATTTAAACAGCAATGTCTAATGTTCCGACGACTACAATTCGAATCGAAACGGCCGCAGGCGGCAGTTTCCCACAATCCAGCTCATCCTGTCTGCTTTTAATGCCCCTGATTATGGATGACCGCTGGATTGAATTCGGCCATGTGGCCGCCGGGGCTTTTTCAGTTGTCGGATTTATTTCTCGTTTTGTTTTTAAAAAGAAACCCTACATTTTGAAATGAAATTATTATTTTTTCTTTTGTAGTTCAGATGGGTATTGCCAGCGTTTATTCAAGAATCGCCATGACAGTAAGATATATTGGATGGTAGATTTGATTGTACCTATACAGAACACCTGTTTGCTACTCAGGATAAGATCATAGGAAGTCTACAAATCCAAGGGATAGGTAACGCTTTATGGAAGTCGATTTAAGAAACTTGTATTCTACTAGTTTAACACTAAAGCCAGCTGAGAATGTATCAATTTCTGGACGAATGGCCTGAAGAAAGCTTAAAGTTAAACTGTTACCAGACTTCGTTTTACAAGAGAGATTTATTTTCAAATGTAACATATACCGGATAAACTAGAAAAAGTCTTAATTGATCAGTTACATTGTCACAAAAAAATAAAGACACAAAATTGCAACTTGCAATATTACATCAGTAGTATTCTAAGGATAAATTTGTTTCGATGATGACGAGAATTTAGTTTATGTTCAGTAGAGCAATTCGAATATACACTCGTTTCCCCATTATTAACTATTTTTATAGCTTCAGCATTACCAGACAGGTAATGTGAGGACTTCTCCTTTGGTTTGTAAATATTTCAAATATAAACTTCCCACCAAGAAGCCCAGATATGAATTTTTTAGAGCAGAGGTGATCAACAAATCGATCACAAAATTAGTTATTGATTAAAAAAAAAGATATTTCTTTTAAATTATTTCTATATTTCATAATGTCCTTAATAATCTGACGAATCTTTAAAATCAATAATATTTTCTTATTCAACATGGCTAAACAAATTTGGCTTCCTCAAATTTGTGACATTTTTAGATAAGAAAAAACTGAGTCAGGATATATAAGACATTAGTAACCCAACCCCGTTTCTTTTCATCCACTATATTTCGTAAGGGATTCTTTCACAGTGCCATGTAATTTAATGACCTACTTCTTTTGCAGGACCGCCTTCTTTAAACAACATTATCAATCTAATAAACTGACTTGTTTTTGATGATCGATCAATACTACTTCCACAAACATTCTCTAATATATTATAACAAATATTTCTTTCATAAAAGTTTATGAAAATGTTTGGATACTTCATATATATTTTAGTTAATAACTTTACAATTTTTTTTTGTCAAAAGCGCCTCCTGGTTTATTTAATCGATCTAGCCATGGATCATTCCGATATTTTCAGTTTTTCTTTTAATGTTTTTGTTTTACACTTTGAACATTTGCACATTCGGCTTCATATTTTCATATTATTTCAATTCAAAATGCTATTTTCGGCTAGTTCAACTTTAATCTCTTTCGCGCACATTTGAAAATATTACAAAAACTCATTTTATTTATCTTAATAACAATCTTAATCGATTTCAAGTAAAAAATGCAATGATAATTGATGAATATCGAATGGACTGGAAATTTGCTGTGTATAGAACAAAATTTTAAAAATTGTATGATTCTTGTCTTTTTTTTTCTATTTTCAAAAGTAAGCAAAAGTAATGTTTAGTTTGGTTAAAATTAGGTAAAAAAAAACTGAAAATAACGGAATGGTTCATGTCTAAATCGATTAAATAGATCTCCAGATGTTTACTTTTCGCAAAAATATATGCTGAAGGTTCAATTTACACGTTCAACAACATTTTTACGATTTCATTTGATTCTCTATCGTACTTTCAACAACTTTCAGTATATATTTTATTTTATCACAACCCTTAGGACATTTTACATAAACTCATTTTTAGTACAATCTATACGTCCACCCATATGTCTCTTTCTCTCTTACCAAAAGTGATAAAATAGATTAGACATTGGAGAAATGAGCCTTTAGCGATATTATTGACCAATAACAGTGCAGTCAAGCGCAGTCAACCATAATGAACTGTCAAATTGTTGGTTGGCACCATTGTTTACTGACAGTTTAACGTCATTCATTTTGATAGATTTTTCAATGGGAGTGTATGTTTTTTTTAGTCATGTAATTAAATTCTAGTTAAAAACAATTTTTTCCGGTTTAATAAATTAAAAGTTGTTTTTTAAAGAACGTTCAAACAAGATGTCTCGTCAATTGAGTCCTTCAGAGCGTAAACTCGCTGAAAAACTGATAATTTTGAATGATAGGGGCGTTGGAATGCTAACCAGAATTTATAACATTAAGAAAGCTTGTGGAGATGCCAAATCTAAACCTGGATTTTTATCCGATAAAAATTTGGAATCCTCCATCAAGAACATTGTGAGAAGATTTCCGCATTTGGACTCGAAAAGCCTAACTCCTATTCAAGCTATTCGAAATGAAATAATCAAGTCTCTATCACTATATTACTATACATTTGTTGATTTACTGGACTTTAAGGATCATGTATGCGAATTGCTCACCACCATGGATGCATATCAAGTTGAACTGGATATTTCTGTAAATTTTGAACTGACTAAAAATTATCTTGACTTGGTGACCACGTATATATCCCTTATGGTGCTTTTATCCCGTGTTGAAGACCGAAAAGCAGTTCTTGGCTTGTTTAATGCTGCATACGAAATTGTACATGGTTCAGCTGATGCTAGTTTTCCACGTTTAGGATCCATGATCATGGATTATGATGTACCATTTAAAAAACTATCTGAAGAGTTTGTACCACACTCAAGACTGTTGAGTCAAGCTTTGTACTCTTTACTTCCTATCTATATACCAAGAAATGTGTCTGCAGACCAATGGAGATCCGAACAAAAATTAAGCTTAGTTGGCAACCCATCAGTATTGTTAAAACCTTTGCTTCCTGATCGAATAAGTTGTGAATTTCTTTCAATGGACACAATGGAACGATGGATCGTTTTTGGAATAATGTTGATTCATTCAGTATTAATTGATTCAAGACAAGATCATTTCAATAAATTACTTTTAAATGCTCTGGAGAGCTTTTGGGTTCTGCCACTATTTCGTGATGAAGTTTTATATATTCATCAGTATATTTGGTCATATTTGGACACCTTAAAAGGTCAGTTAAGTTCTTAAAGATTTTAAGGAAATATAATGTTTTTTTCAGGATATGGAAAAAGGATTTCAGACATCAAAGATGCTTATCAACAAGCAGTACAAAAAGCTGGTTACAATCATAGAGAAAGAAGAAAATTCCTTCGTACAGCACTCAAAGAACTAGGTCTTATTTTCGTTGATCAACCTGGCCTGCTTGGACCTAAAGCCTTAATGGTATTTATTGGGCTTTGTTATTCAAGAGATGAAGTTCTTTGGTTACTAAGGCATAACGACAATCCACCACAACATAAAACGAAAGGTACTTAAAATTATAATTGTTGTTTTTAATTTATTTTATGTTTATTTATAGGAAAATCAACTGAAGATCTGGTTGATCGGCATTTACCAGAACTACTCTTTCATATGGAAGACTTACGAGTTCTTGTTCGAAAGTATAGTCAAGTAATGCAAAGGTATTACGTACAATACTTGTCGCACTGGGACGCAATAACTTTAAAAGAACAAATGCAAAAGTTGCAAAGTTGTCCCGATGATGAAGCAGTTATATTGTCTTCATTATGCAATACCATATCTAGCCTATCAGTAAAACAAGTAGAAGATAATGAAACTTTTAACTTTTTCGCTTTCCGCTTGGACTGGTTCCGATTACAGGCCTACACATCTACACAACAATCCAAATTGCGTTTAATGGAAGTAAAATTATTGGGAGCCTTGATGGATATGATCCAGTTCCACACCAAAATGGTGGACAATTTGGACGAAATGTTACGAGAAACATCAGACTTAAGTATCTTTTGTTTTTACAGCAGAATATTCGAAGACCAATTTCACATGTGCCTAGAATTTCCTGCTCAAAATCGTTACATTGTAGCGTTTCCTTCTATTTGCAGTCATTTCCAACATTGTACACATGAGCTTTGCCCTGAAGAGCGACATCACATTAGAGAACGCAGCCTGTCAGTTGTAAACATGTTTTTAGATGAAATGGCGAAAGAAGCCAAAAATATTATTACAGCTATTTGCGATGCCCAGTGTAAAATGAGTGACAAACTTTTACCAAAGAATTGCGCTCATCTAATATCCCAACAAATCAATAGAAAGAAAAAAGAGAAAAACAAAAAGAATAATATTGAATTTGAAAAACCTGGAAAGGAAAGCTATAGAAAGACGCGTGAAAATCTGACTACAATGGATAAACTTCACATGGCCTTAACAGAATTGTGTTACGCAATTAATTACTTTTCAAATATTAACGTTTGGGAATACACGTTTGCTCCAAGAGAATACCTACATCAACATTTGGAAAACCGTTTTGCCAAAGCTCTAGTTGGAATGGTCATGTATAATCCAGACACTCATGAAATTGCCAAACCCTCAGAACTACTTGTTTGCGTTCGATCTTATATGAATGTACTACAAACTGTGGAGAATTATGTCCATATTGACATAACACGGGTCTTTAACAACTGTTTACTACAACAAACTCAGGCTATGGACAGTCACGGAGAAAAAACTATAGCTTCTATCTACACTCAATGGTATTCAGAAGTTTTGTTGCGTAGAGTTAGTGCAGGAAATATTATTTTTTCGATGAATCAAAGATCTTTCGTAAGTCTAACTGGAGAAGGAACAATTCCATTTAATCCTGAAGAATATTCAGACGTTAATGAGTTGAAAGCTTTGGCAGAATTAATTGGACCCTATGGTATGAAACAGTTGAGTGAAACTTTAATGTGGCATATAGCCAGTCAAGTAATTGAACTAAAAAATTAGCAGATATTAATAAAGATGTTCTTCTACTTTTAAGAACCAATTTCGATAAACCTGAGGTAATGAAGGAACAATTTAAAAGACTTACAAATGTCGATAATGTTTTACAAAGAATGACTATAGTAGGAGTGATTTTGAGTTTTAGACAATTGGCACAATCTTGTTTAACTGATGTTTTAGAACAGCGAATACCTTTTCTGCTTAGTTCAATTTTGGACTTCAGACATCATCTTCCTAGTGGAGATCCGATGAAAATTGTAAGTGAAATGACATCTGCCGCAGGTTTAAATTGCAAAGTTGATCCTACATTAATTCATTCATTGAAAATGCAAAAAACTGAAAACGAGGGTGAAAATGAACATCTCCTTGTATGTCTCCTAATGGTATTTGTTGCCGTTTCCATACCGAAACTCGCTAGATCAGATCAATCGTTCTACAGAGCTTCCCTTGAAGGACATACAAATAATATTCATTGCATTGCTTTAGCTGTTAATCACATTTTTGGAGCTTTATTCACTATTTGTGGTCGAGATGACATTGAAGACAGAATGAAGGAATTTCTGGCTTTGGCTTCCTCAAGCTTATTAAGATTAGGTCAGGAAGCTGACAAGGAAACTGTGAAAAATCGTGAATCAGTGTATTTGCTTTTGGATCAAATTGTTCAGGAATCACCATTTTTAACTATGGATTTGTTGGAATCATGTTTTCCCTACGCGTTAATTCGTAATGCGTATCACGATGTCTATAAACAAGAACAAAATATGTAAGATGCTTAAAGTTGATTTTATATATTAGAATTTTATTTCAACTCCATTGTCATTTAGTTTAATTTCGCCTAAGAAACTGTGTCTTTGAGTTGGCATATTGTGCGATATATCGCAATGCAAGTTATAGTATCGGATTTAGTATTTTCCAATTTTTAAATAAAACACTTGCAGACTGGTGCGTGTGTAAAAGTATATGCGATTTATCGCATGCAGTATATTGTACTGCAATCGCGTACTATGCAAGTGCAATTGGGAAGTACTTACTGACAATTGGAGTTAACTGACTATATTGCACTGAAAAATATGGGTTTTCCCTTAATTTTTAATGGTAATTTATATTTTAAAAAGAATTTTTTTGGCAAATTATTTAAACTATAGATTAAATCTGTTACTGTTATAATAATTTAAATATTAATAGGGTAAAACTGATAATATAATGCTTTTTTCATATAAAAACAACTATTTTATTTCCTTATATACATAAATATGATTATTTTTACATTACAAGATACAGAGAATAGCTTCAAATATATTTTGATATACTAAACTCCTATGGATAAAATTGAAACACTTTCAAATTGGGAAATCTTGTTATTTGCGTTATTAATTTTGTTCTTTTTGTTGAATCTCATATCACATTTCCAAACAATTTAACAATTTTACACATACACTTTTACCCAATACAAAAATACCGTTTTTATGCAAAGTAAATATTAGTGTATAAAAATGAGATTTGTCAAAATACACAAGTATTACAGATAGGTATTTGTCTCAAATTTAAATTTTTATAAACATGAAATAAATATTTCTTTTATTACAGTTTATATAGCAGCCGATACTATTTAAGAATGTGTTTTTAATAGCAAGGTTTTTTTTTTCTTTTTAATTAGCTCATATTCTTCTTAGATACAAAGTGACCATACAGGAACAAAAATCTGTTAATACATTTAAGCTAGACCCACGTGAACGATATAAAAAATGGCCAATTTTCATCTAAACACATATCGTTCGTTTCTTTTTGTTTAATCGACCAATTACTTTCATAGCGAGTGGATTTCGCAGAAATTACAAATATGGGCAGTATTTCTTAAGGAGTATCCAAATTATTTTAACTTATCTTGTTAGGTGTTCTTAACTATAATTCATTAAAATTTTTAAATCAATTAATTAAATATTGAGGGATGAGTGAAGATTGTAATATTTCCCTTGCAGCTACCAATAGACTATATTCTAGTAAAAATGGAAATTGTATTAAATCTTAAGAAGTTCTTGGCTTCAACGTTAAAGCTCTGATTTTTGCGAACTCTTCAAATCAATTGGTATATCTCTTATTATGTGCGCTTATCTATTAAAACACTTAGAGTAACTTTAATCAATTTCAATTGGCACGAAAATTTGAGTTGAAATAAATATTTTAAAATTGGCCTTTTCTCTGATTGTTACTCATCGATAGATTTTGTATCGTTCATGTACGCCTACCCTTAAGAATGAAAGCCTTTAGTGCCGATCATAATATATATGCTTAACTGCCACGATCCAAGTTCTTGCTGCTTAACGTTTTACTCTCAACGACAAAGTCGATCGATATCCTCAGAGACAATAGGGCAAAAGGCTTAACACTTTAACACACAAGCCTGTGTGCCTTTTGTAACATGGCCCATGAAGATATCAACCATTGCAGTTTTGGAAGATGAAATATAAAAGACTTTGGATCGAAGTATTAAACCCAGATAATGACTGACTATTTACCAAATAAAAATACTTTTACATTGTTAAGATATTCAAATATTTTGGTCTTGAGTTCAGAGTACATAATTATCATTGAGGTAAGGGATTTTTGTTTTGAATAACAACTTAATATAGGTATGTATCAATTGTTCAAAATAGTAATAGGAAAACTACATTAAAACACGGATATTTGGTGAATTATCAATGGCAATGGAGATTAATACAAAACAGCTATGCTGCAAAAAGATTGGATTGAAACCAACAGACACTTCAACAATTCAGTATAAAAAATAAAACAATAAAAATTGGACAAATATCGCTAATTTAAAACTTACAAAATGGAATTGCAACAAGAAATCAGCCTTATTCAATAAAAATTTCAATCGAAAATCTAAAAAAATTAATCCTAATACATACTAAAATTAGATGACTACTACTTCGCAAAGAAGAGCAAAACCAATTTTGTAAGATCAGTTTAAACAGAATCCCACTACATTACTAGAACAAAGAGGAAGGAGGATCCGCTACATTACAAAAAAGTAATGCTCTACTTTCACCCGCTTTTAACCATTTATTTGAAAAAATTCACACACAAAAGAGTCTACGTAGTGTTCAATCACAGAACACATGTTGGCTAACAGCGAAAATTTCTTTTCAAAAACTACTCCTTTACCGATCATTAAAACACAAACTTGAAACTGATTTTACGAATTTTGCTTCACTGCCTCATCTGGAATAGGTACCAAAAGTGCATTAGCATCTGGTCGAATAATGACTTCTGGATTTGAAATTTTTCCATCAGAAACGTTCAATTTTAATAATTGTAAATTAGAATTTGATTCATGATCTTGGCTCGTTCTGGGTGAAGGCGACCTTGTCGGAATTGAATCGGAATTTAGGGTCACATTAGCCAACATGGGAGTGCCTGGATAATCGGGCGGTGGAGACACTCTGGGGGGATCGGCCACTTCAGCAGTCCCACCTTCATCCTGTTAAAAATATCTTTTATCTATTTAATCAATAGAATAATAGAGGATACGAGACAGTTTACAAAAGTTATTATAGTGAACATTTTGAAACTTACTGGAATACTTACGTTCTGTCAGACTTTATTTCTCATTTCGTATGCCCCAGCATATTGATAACTGTTCGCTGGCGGTGGAGCAGTGGCTAATGGAGAATAATCTAGTTAAATTCAGAAATAAAATGGACTAAGTTAGTATGTGTGCTTTTACACGTCAGTTGTGTTAGAAGAGCAAAAAAGCTTCAGATAATGAACCAATAACCTTTAGAAAACAAAACAGAAACCGCCGAATGTGGAAGCGTCGATTTCTCAACCGATGCCAAATTTAATGATCCTAAATGTATGACAAATGGCGAAAAGTAAAAACACACATAACACAATGACAGAAACTAAATAATAAGCGAAAAGCAAAACGAGCAATGGACAAATTAAACATAGTTTGTCTTGCATAATAACATTTTAATTTTAAAAGCTAAAAAAGAGTAATAAAATTAAAAAATCAACGTACATTTACTACCTTTACCTTTTGGAGCTTGATAATGATGCCCCCGTCCTTCACCATAACCCGGTCTCGGACCGGCTTGACTAGAAGAAGTCGGTCTTCCCGACCTCTCAGATCTACCTGGCACATGAGGACCTGGAGTGGGACGTCCAGGTCCATTATGATGATACCTCTGAAGAAAAAATCAAGTATAAATATTTCAAAAAAGGAAAACTAATATGAAACAAACCATTCTTCTAAGGGTATTCATAGGTCTTCGCAATGTTTCGCTAAGCCTCCTAGCTGGCGGCTTTTTTGGATTAGAAGAGGGCGTATGAACTGCGCAACATTTAATAAACAAGCCCATGAAAATTATGAATGCTATGCTCATAAGCAGGACGGCCCACCAGTATTCTGTTATCCATTGTGTCACTGTTATTAAAGTTTGTTTGTTTAAGAATAGATTCATTAGCCGTACTAAGGGGCCATCAGCGTCCACCGCTCGACACTTTAAAAAAACATCACAATATCCCTGAAAATACATAAAAAATGTTTGAAATCGTAGGTGAGTTATAATGATATAAAAGTACCTGGAAGTTATCACAAGGAGATCCAGGTCTCAAACTAATACCCTCTGGTAATCCCACCACACTGGCAAACTCACTAGTGCTTCTACAAATATCTGACCCATTCTGGCACGCCAATTCGCACAATTTCCTTTTATCAATATTGGGATGATCTTGGGAAGTGAGTGAACATGCTGTCAAATTCCACTCCATACATATTGAACCCAAGCATTCACCCTAAAAATGCATTGGAATATGAATAATTTACAATTTTCTAATGGAAATACAAACTTACTTTAATACATAATTGAGTACCATTATTGCACTTAGTTTTATCAGGTCGTGGTTGCGGAGCAGGACATTCAGAACTTTTACCGCTACAAAACGACGATTCTGAGCAGTCCGATTCAGTTTTGCAAAGCTCGTGTTCATACAAGGGAATAAATTTACACGTTTCTCCATTACAACACGGTCCTTGACTGGGGCTATAATTTACAAAAAAATGTATTACCTCATTTATACTTTGAGAAAAATCCTTTTTTTACCTGCATTCGGTTGCATAACGTCTCGTACAGCCAACAGCAGTATCGTTATTTTGCTTATCTTCGAAACTGAGAATTCGCGGATAGCAACACTTGTCTTGACACTCGTTGTCGTCGTAACCACAGTCGCATTCCTCGCCGGCTTCCACAATTTTATTTCCACAAAATGCACCTGAAATGAGATGGAAATTAAATACGAAATAGATCGAAAATAGATAGAAATCTGTTTCATCGCAGGCCCCACTAACCTGCCGAAGCGGAAAAACAATTCCTTTTCTTATTGTCGTCGATGGCATCTAGAACATTGCTAATGTTGCCAATAGAACAGCTAGAAAATTTGCTGTTATTCGGTCTATCACCGCTGGTGGCTGATGCGAACATAATATAATTTCCCTCGAATCCTCCTGGACGACATTCTGGAGGGTAATCGTGCTTAAAACAGATCAAGTTTTACAAATATTTTCATGAGAAATTAACATTCCTCTTACAGGTGACCCGAAATTATGTCCGATCTCGTGAGCGAGAGTCAATTGAGAAACTTTGGGGGGCACTCGGCTATTATAGTTTACAAATGTTATGATACCAGTATTCAATGATCTTTTAGTTGATTGATACATTCCTCCTAAAAAATAAATGTAAAACAATGGAAGCACATATAAATGATCACTCCGTATATGTATAGGTAAAAATTAAACAAAAAAAACAAACTTGAACCTTAAGTTAAGCCTTAAGCAATATGAAAGCGACTTTTGAGTTAATCAAAACGGCAATAAGTGACTCACAACTCTTCCATTCCTCACAATAATAAAGAACCTTAGTTTATCTTTAAAAATGATAAAAAAAAAAGACGAAATACGTCACTATCTACCAGTAGGTTGCGAATGACGGGTTCGTTATCGCTCGGTTAAGCAACCAATAAGAAAAATTAAAAAGGCGTGGTTCAATATATATGTACATCTATTGTCTATCAAATTTGCACCAAACAATCCATGAATCTTAGGATACCTGTGGAGCTAACATGATCATTTTCATACCTATAGTCTCAGTATATGTTTTGTATTTTTCACAAATTCCACCTGAAGCCCCCGAGGCACTTGCAACCCAGGCGAGACCCAGTGTACCGCCCGTGAAATCTCGATAGGTGAACACATAAGCCAGACAAAAGTCTTCATGGTTGCCTAATGAATGTATATTTAAAAAATTACTGACATCAATATTTTCCAGGCAGAACTGATTCATGTCACCGCAGTGGCGATGCATACATCTACACGAAGAATCGTCATCAATCTAGAATAAACATTATTCATTGGAACTGTTATATTAATAATATTAATATTAAAATACTTTGATTCTTTGTACTTCAAATTTAATATTGCGATGTTCGTTTCTTCCATCAAATTTGGTGTCTCTATAAATATAGTTAACGGCAGTGACGTGATGAGCTATCAACGATAAAATTTCCTCCCTCGTTTTCTCGTTCACTTCGCTTTCTTTTCTTGGATCGTTGTGCTGAAAGTAAAAAAAATGTATTGAATTCTAAATATGACAGCTGAAAAAACATTAAATGTAAATGGTATCAACAAGAAAAGCCGATTCCCGAGGTAATTGTGTTATTTTAACATCGACTCAAAGTGGCAACAAAACAAGCGTTTTAATTAAATAATGCCTAATTGACAATCGGGGTGACATTTAACATTGCTTATACGTTTTACCTCTGGAAACATTTCTCGAATATGTCTCCAAATAAGGGGATCCGTCTGGATGTATAACGAACAAGTGTTCTTGTTTTCGTCCCTCCTAGTCGCCCGTTTAGTTCTTGTTCTTCCACTCGAATGTTCTTCGTTAGCTTCTTTTGTATATTTCCTAAATCCATCGTCTTCGTAATAATTTTCTGACTGTTTGTTATAATCGATTTTATCTGGCAACACGTCGTTCTCATGATTTGGTGATGTCTTTTTGTATAATAATTTTGATTTGTTTTGATTTTGACCGGGAGAGAACGGATCCGGAACAGCCGAATTTTGAATTGAATTCATCCAAGCGATCACATCATCATTTATACCACAACCAGCCGAGTGACCTACAAAAAAAAATCATTTTTATGTAAAAATTAGATAGCAATTAAATATTTATATACTGGAAAATCTCATGTGAAATATCTTAGAATAAACCATGTCATTATTACTGTACTTTGAAGTAGTACTTATATTAGGGATTTATAGGCGGGCCCGATAAAAAGTTTAGTACCAATACATCCATTAAAGTTCAGGATCAAAGACGAACATTGGCTTAATTGTTGCTAACGTCATAAAAGAAGATATAAAAAGAATGACCTTGGAACATCCACTTTACAACTTAGATTTTGAGTGCAATTTTTAAATCTTTGGGCTACTAATAAACGCATTAAATGGTTAGTGTTGACAGTCTAATGTTGTGAAAAAATTTGACGCGTATCAATTAGAAAACAATGAAATAAATGGGATAATAATTTGCACAAAATCTCTTTTTCGTTTTAAAAAATCGAAAATGATGTTAGAGGAAAACGTTGAGAAAAAAATGAAGAAGATACTCAATATAAGATGATAAAAAGTAGTGGAAAGAGCAATTGCCAGACTGGATGTAAAAAACTGGAAAAAGAAACACCAAGACAAGAAAAAATGGAAAGGCATAACAAATCAAGCCGTAGTCCTATCAGGCCTTCAAAACTGATCTGTAAACATATATATCTATATATTACGAATATACGTCTCGTATATGTACATAGGTAATTTTAAAGATGGATTTGAACGGAATAACTCTCGTCTTTTATGTTATACAGGGTTTTCTTGTAAAATTTTTTAGTAGACTGTGAAAAAGAAAATGGATTCCCAATGCTAAAATAAAATAATTATTTTTTATTTAATTGCGATTTGTTCGGTGTAAACAAATTAAGCGGAAACGGGGTTTGAGGTAACCTGATTAGTCAACCTAAGTGAAGAAACTACCGTTCTCATTTATCAATCACAGAGCAAAAAAACATTTACCTTCTCTAGCACCTTCGTACGGATCGTGCACGTGGTCTTCATGGTAAATTACCGAATGAAATGTCCTGTTAGGATGGGTTTTGTCTGGAAAATAATGACGAGCCTTTTCCACATAAAACGATCCAGAGGGCGAGGATATTTTCCCTTCAAAGACCCCATCGATTAAGGAACCAAAAACTTTGCTATTTGGTTCGCCTAGGAAACAAAAATATAATGAGTCTCAATTAACAGAAAATCTAAAAGACATGTTACCAATTAAATGTCCAGAATAAATATGTGAAGTATCGGCATCAATAAGCTGGCCTTTCTCGTCGAAAACCTCTAAACGGTCACTGAACACTTCCAAATCACGTTTCAGCCGCAATCGAAAATCACGCTGATGCGCCTTGAAAGACAAATGTACGTAGTTGTCCCATGTGACGGAACGTTTGCTGCGCAAATGAGTCTCATGTACTGTTTTGGTATCGTAATCCAGTGGTTCATAGTGGCTAATGTATTCGTTTAGATGTTTTGTTGCTGAAAAAAAAAAAGATTAAATTTATTTATGTATGCATAATGAGCAATTTAGCGGTCTACTGTTCCAGTTAAATACTTTTTAGTTTCGTTTGGAATTATTAAGCGGATAATTGGCAATCTTTTACACTTTGTCCTAATTGAATTTATCTTTTTTGTATAACTATTAACTACCATACTATTAATGTTTATGAGTACATAATAGGATTTAATAACCGGGTGAGACTGATCTAAAGACACGAAAAATTTTTAATTGGCAATTGCATTTTTTACAAAAAAAAAGGAAATTCACTTCAAAATGACCTTGCGTCTAGTTCTAATAATTTTGCACAACTTCCTTCGTGAAAATATCTCCTTACAGCAATGCCATTGTAAATCACAGGATTTATTATTATTATTATTACAATACCTAAGTAGGTTAGTTTCTAGAATGGCGATTTAAAATTAGTAATCGTAATCGGTGGAAAGTGAATTTTATTTTAGTACTATAATTGCAATGAGACTGAAACAAACACTTTCATTATGACTCGACAAACTAATGATTCGGTTGATGGCATCATTACTATCGCTAAGCAATAAAGACCTTTGTTTGTCGTAGAAAAGAGGAAATCTATTCATTAGAAATTAAAGAAAAACTACGAATAATAAGAAAATATTTTAATTTTCTTCTTTCGAAAATATTCATTTATATTTATAACTCGTACATACAATTAGCCTTATTTAGGATGCATTAAATTTCAATTAATATCCATTTGTTGCACAGATGCACTAAGAAAGTAAATGTTTCATGATGTCACACATATGTCTTGAAAGTGAATGGTGGAAATTTTAACGTATAAATTCTCTAAATAAGACATATCTAAGAAATGAAGCTGCAAACGAACATGTGTTTTTTTAGTTTTATTATAACAGACATTTTTAAGTTAAAAAAAAATATAGAGGATCAATCAAATATAGGACAGTAAAAGCAACAACTGTAATTTGCAATTCAACTTAACATACTAATTGCGGCATCTATCATTTTCAAACTTGTATACATGAAAAAGCTAATTATTGGTGTATTTATTGTGCTGAAATATGTTTAATATGAGCAATCTTGAGTAAACATTATTAATAATAGTAATTTGTTAATAGCAGCATAATGGCAGTAATAAAACCGGCTAATTAATGATGGTGTGACTAACAAGTTCGATGAGCCAAATATTCAATCAATTTTATAAACAATGCAATTAATATTTAAAATAAATCACAATACAATCGATAACCGTTTAACACATAAAGTACCATCATGATAAAGAAATTGTGGGCTGACCTAACAGCCGAACATTTTTTTTACAAATGTGATTGTTTTTGTCAGCATTTTACAACTGAAAGGAAAAAGTCAATATTTTTTCAAAAATAAAGGGAAAAAATTATATTTTTTTCGAAAAAGTAATTATTTATGTTTTTCTGTTATCATAGCGGGTCACTCATGTCACCACATAGGCCAAATTGATAAAACTTGCTAAAAACTCAGTGGAATGTATTTCCGTATCATTGACATTGATCCGATAGGTTACAACATTCCACTATACCTCTAACAAAAACAATACATGGTGGCTTATAGTAATCTACCACGACCAGTAGAACCAATTATGTTTTAAAAATTGATGGGCCCATTAAACTAATCACGGCAGTTTAAATGTTAGCCATACATTCTCAAACCTTATCTATTAGCCCCTTAATATTTCGTCGAAATTTCACTTTAAAACAAGATAAAGTTCTATAAATATAGTAATTCCTTTACAATGACATCCAAGATTTAATAATTTCTCTAGCTATTGAACATTTATGAAACATGATGGACATGCTTTAACGTAATGCAGAGCCAACTAGAAATACTTTATATCTTAAGAGAAAATTGACCACCTCATTACAGTTGAGTGTAAGACATCAGGCTGCAGCATCGCATTATTAATAGAAAACTAATTTTAACCATTTATCTACTGCGTCCCCCTTTAAAAAGATTCCGGTATGCTTGAGTAAAAATATGCTGTTGAAATTATACTTAGCGCATTACAATAAATAAATGCTGATGGAGAAGAGCTCTTCTTTTCAGGTTCTCCTAATTATACCGTAATAAGCAACAACAGTAATACAAACAAAGACAATCTGAATGAAATGTTTTTGGGTCAAATTTTATTTTTATGCTTCTCTTGATAAAGCACAAAATTGGATAAGTTACCTTCTTTGCAGTTCGGATAAAAGATTTTCAAAACTGGGTCGATTTATTTAATGATTTACCACCGAGCTAAATGTGTTCGTTATATGTTTGAAACATAAAAGGGTGGTTTCCGTTTCAAAATGGTAAAAAAAGAGAACTAACCTGACTGTGTGTTAAAAGGAAAAGCGACTCCAGCGTAATAGAAAAGTGATTGCACAAAGCTTTATGTGAGATTTATCGATATAGGCTATTCACCTCGATGGCTGGCAAAAACAAAGCAATACCACCAGGCTGGATTCAGCCGAGCCAAAAAAATCGGTCACCCTGAAATATTTCAACTCTCTTTTTGGAGTGGACCATTTAGCCCAACGATAAAAACCTCTGAAGAATCCGATTTAAAAATACAGAATTCTACCTTCTATATGGAAAAATAATTCTTTTGGTTCTAGATACCTAAATATATCAACAAAATATATGTGAAATTTTACTTACATATATTATTCTACATAATATGTACATACAGGAAAAGTTAATAAGATATTCATACCGGATAACCCATCTAAAATTTGTCGATGCAATAAGATTTTAATTAGCGATTGTTGAAGAAAGTTTCTAGTCAAAAATGTTTTATATGGAATGGGAAATTCCTTTTTCAATTATCAACATTTCGATTCAAGGCTATCTCCAAAATCAAATAAAGATCAACTTTGATTTTTTTGCAGATTTAGATTTCCTAGAAAAACTTTTTTGACTCAACTATTTTTCACCTATTTCATACCTTTGGGAATATATAATTTTGCACTTCAAAATAACAATTTTATAATGAAAATTCGGTTTTTCCATTTAATTTATAATTATGCGTACATAAATATTATTAGAAGGTGGTTTTAAAAATCTAATGCAAAAATGTTTGATTTTGATACCCTCATTCGCAAGAAATCTACATACGTGTACGTAAGTATTATGCGTTGCGCAACGAAAGACTGCTCTGTTATTTTGGCTATTCTAGACACATCACCTATTAAGAAGGAATAGCCGCTAGGACTATTTTTTGGTTTTAAGAATAAAATTTCGGCTCATACTTGAACCATTCTAGTATTTACATGTATATTGTTTGTTTGTATGTTGGATATAGAAACGTGTACCATCAAAATGATGTCCACTTTGTAAATTTAGGTTCTTAAATAAAAGTTCCATAAGTTAAACAAGTTTTATGTATAAATAGTATACCTATATTCAAACTGGATTATAGTAAGGTAATTACAATTTAACTCTTTTTTTTCTCCCTGGTACTAATACGAATAATAAAAAATTGCAGATAGTGAGTCAGTTGCTAAGCCCTCAAACCCTTTATCCAGTCCAGCTTGGGTATTTTAATCTGTTTACACTTTAAACACTTTATACATACATACATATATTACCTTACTAGATAATTACCATTTAACTCTTTCTTTTCTCCGAATTATACTAAGGTAATTATAACGTAACTCTTTCTTTTCTCCCTAGTACCAATACGAATCATAAACTGTGAATTATTCTTTTGTCTAGATTGCGTAGAAACCCAGAAATAACTTTTAGAAATCTAGAAATAAGTTATTAGTTTTTAATTTTGTAAATATTTGAAACATGTCTTCGACAAAAGGAAAATGTAAAGGCTGTGGTAACGACGATTACCAAAGGGCATCATCATCTAAATGTACGAAACGTGTCATCAGACAAAAGGAAAGGTTTTCGGGAAGTTCAACAATTGTTGGTAAAGAAATTTCAACGTTCACAATTAAGTGTGGCTTTCGAAAATTTTGTATCAATTGTGGTAAAATCCAGAATTCAATTAGATGTCCTGAATATTTCGAATTTAATGGTAGAGGTGTCCTTATACGTTCAATATTATTTCACCACAATTTTAAACGATGAGTTTCATGAATTTCCACAACTTTATCGAACAACTTCCTTCTCGATTTTTATGATCAGCTCCAAATGAATAAAAGGCAGAATCATAGAAATTTCTTTCAAAAAGATGACTATTATTTTTCAAATATCAGATTGCCAAATCGCCCACTTTATAATGGCGAATTTTGAATGTATTTAATACAAAACGCAGCATGAGACTGCGTTGAAAAATTGTATAGTTATATTTCAATTATGTTATTATTTTGTCTATTCATTTATTTAAAACTGCAAAATAGTGTGAAACCGTGACGTCAATGCTGCCCGAAACACATTCCTCATTGCCACAGGGAGGGTGGGCTATCGAAACAAAATAAAATAGCGCCAGTGTGTTGATGTGCCGGGTCGTTGTCAGATGATCGTAATTGATCTCAAGTATTTCTGAATCAATTATCATCTAATAAACAGGCAGAGAAAAACTGAAGATTCAACATCTTTTGAAGGCAAGGACGGTACCAATTCTTCAGTGAGGTGTATGTAATAAGATTAAACTTTCTTTAATGGGGCCAAATAAGACTCTCATTAATCTACTGGGAATGGTGTGGGAAGCTTCATTTAAGTAGTTTTTACATTGAAGGTTGCACAGATAGGCTTTAATCTTAGCGAATAATAATTAACTTACTTCACTGAAAGAGTTTATCTCGCACAATAGCATCACGCGCGCCCATTGTTTGCCCTCCAAAACAGGACTAAGATTACCAAACCGCCCTCATCTGCGACAAAACCTTACAACATACAGGTTATGCCCTTTTAAATATATTAACTGGAATATTCTCGGGACTATTTCTTTATCGTTCAAATTCAAACCGAACGCAATCTTCAGATAACCAACTTCATAACATCATGCGTTGTAAAAGATATACATAGGTATGCACATTATGAATCATCTACATATAAATACATAGGTTCATATCTATACATAATTTAGTTTAGTTCCGAACAGATAAATAAGTGACGAATTTGCGAAAAATTGATTGCGAAAGTAAAAACCTCAAATATCGATTGCTTTCTGAAACACCAACTATGAAATTGTGGATTTATGGAAATTATTTTCGAACCGATTTTAAAAATTACGAAGAATATCATATATAAAAGTTAAAAAGCTCTTATTGTACTATTTTTATATTTCCAAGGAAATCCTTAGAAAATTTTAAAAACGAATAAGTAATAGGTCACATTACATACATTTACTTTACACATAAAACGTGTCCCGACAACCATGAAGCTGTTTATGTATGCAATATAATCAAACATAGATTTGCGTCATACATGGTTGCATATTTAAATCGGGTTTATTCAAGTAAATAAAACACCATTAGGAAAAATAAATCGTGGAAAATGTAAAAACACACATCAACTACTTCCCATTAATTTGTTCAGTATAGTTACCAAATTTCTATTTTATTTCGCAACAGTTGATCTTGTAAGGAAAGTTTATTTAAAAGTCAGTAAACTTCAAAAAATATCCTCAATATAGATAATACAAAGCTATAGTTTAAGGAAAAATTTTGGTGTGTGATAAAATTGGATTATGGGGTGAATGAGTGAATTTAGTTATTTTTAACCTGTTCAAATTTTTTTCTCCAACCCCAGTTGCATCACAATAAGTTATGGTTAAAGATCAACACTTACAAACACTTCTTGCTGCAAATTAAATTCGATTTGTTGTAGTTACAATAAATGAAGAGCTTCCCTAAAATGAATTAGTCCTCAGGACCCTTCTATTTGTTTTCAGTTGAAAAAAAAATGTCCGAATGTTCAAGATTCTTCCTATTTTCCTTCTTTTTTAATATTCGCCATAACAACGGCACCTTTGAAATTGTTGATTTATCAAGGATTTGATTTAGTTTATCTTTTCAATAAACGAATTATTTATAAATATGTGCTAGTAACTCATTCTTTGTAAGCGACTTTAAGAGAAGCTCTTGAATAAAAAAATTCTAAAGCTGCTCAAGTTTAAGTCAAAATGAAATACAAAATTATGGAAAAATAGAATAATTGCATAACTCCTTCCGCACCCCCAGATTTATTCTTTAGTTGTTATCACATCTGAATATTTAAAAAGGAGTTTGAAAGGAACCATTAATGAGAACCATTAAAATAAGGCTTTAAAAATAGAATTTTTAACAAAATCTAAAATTCCAAACAAAAGTAATCGCTAACAAGTAAAAAAATTTTTTTCACTGTCACCAACTAAACAACGAAAAATCTCAAAATGTGAATTATGAAATTCTATATACTATATCCGAATTTCTCAACCTTAATATGACAGATGAGTTTTATTTGGTGTGGAAAAATTTATAGAAGGTCACTGGATATTGCTGGAAGCGTGTGCAGCTAATATACCAACCCTGTTTTATTTTTATTACAGACACTACAACCCATGTGGCGAAAAGACAATAAATTTAAGCCAAAATATTGCCAGTACCTAAGTAATAAATCTGGAATTACTTTTTCCAAGATCGCGTTCGATATTTCGCTTAAACATGTCACATTATTTATTATTAACTTTAGTTTTGGAATCGAAGTGTTGAAAAGTTTTTGTAACCTTTTGAAATACTGCACACACTTTCAGTTTATCTGCAGAGTTTTTTGGTTGCCTGACCGATAAACTATATAAACTGCACAGTTTAATAGGGTATTTAGACATTTAGAAGACCTGTGCTACTGAACTTCAATTTTGACGATAAGTTGCGCAGTTTTTAAAATTTAACAATATTTTCCAGCATACTATATTTTAACTTAATGTACAGTTTGCTTTTTATTCCTTCAGCTAATAATATGGTTATGATAACACAAGAAAAAGCAATTACGTTTTACTAATTGACCCGCAACTTTTCACTTTTTGACTGAATTGATAAAACTGAGGTAAAAATTATGTATCCCACTAAACTTCAGTACAGTTATTTGTACTAATATTCACCGAGCTATTTAGGAGAGTTACCTGTGTGCAGTAAACTGAAGTTGTGTAGAGCGCGTTAAAAAAGACGTTAAAATAAAAATTTCGAAATGAGAAAACTATCCCTCTTTAATATAACACTTCATCAGACTTTATCTATTTGAAAAGTGAGTTGACAGACAGTTTTAATAGACTGTCGCCAGGATTATGTTCCCGGGCTACGAAAATTAATGACATAAATTGTATGATGAAAGGTGAGCGATGTGAATCGAAGTATAAAATATATACGACGTATGGAAGTACGCATTGTACTGCATTTTAATTGTAAGAAACACTCTTATTCGTGCTACAAATGTAAATAACGAATTCTGCTAAAGCAAAGCATTAAAAAAAACAATTTTTTAGCAAACTTTTGAACCCCTGTTATTACTCATAAACACATTGATTTAATATCTGAAAACATTGTCAGCTTTCAAAAAGAAAAACTCACTGGAAAATTGGCACTCTCGGTTTCTCCCCCTCTCGCTCTCCCGTCCTCAGATTATGCTTAAAATAACAATGAGAAAGTCAAAACCAAATTTTTAATTTAAGCTTTCCATTAACAGGACTGAAGCGACCGCTTCGTGTTCGAATTCAGATTAAAATTCAAAATCTAAACGCAAAAAATCCGTCCATATCTAGTGGAATCCCTACTTTATTAATGTTGTTGAAAGGGTTTTTATACTTTTGGCATCATTTTCACAAAAATATGAATACTGTCACGACGAGGAGAATCTTGTCCTATTATTTTGACCATTTTCCGTGCAACGACACTGAAATCTATGAAACTTTATATTCGGCGAAATATTTATCTTCTTATAAACGAAGACGACGCGTGAACAAAACAGAGAATACGAACAGAATGTAATAGAAAAGAACACTTTTCTATGTTTTCAGTAATGGGCTCGTTGACTTCGAGAACAGAGCCTGGAAGATTTCGTATTACTTGTTCGAAAATAAAATCAAACCTTGAGTTGACCATGAATTTTTATATCAAGAAAATTGTTTACTGAAATTGTAAAAACATTATTCAATTTCTATACATAATTACTATAAAATACACTTGTAAGTAAGTAATCTAGCCTTGATTTTAATTTCAAGGCTTTCGTGATCAAACCCTATTTGTACTTTCTGGCTCAAATAATGAATCATCATCCATAAACCAATGGCGGCTTGTTAAAAAAGAAATGTTCAACCAACCGCTCAATAGCCAGTTTAAAGCTTGGGATCAAATTGTTTCAATTATTAACTTCTTTATAGGTTTTTGTTGTTCTCTAGTAGATTTTCAAGCGGAAATTGCACGTATTAAGCATAAACATAATTTAAACTACAGTAGCATAAATGACATGTATTCATTAATTTTTAATTTTTTTTTACCTGTCCATTTCAGAATTAATCAATCATAATGAAATTTTTCTGAAAAACTGACCTCAAAATCGTTTCGGTTAAAAGATGATTCATAAACTATTTTCTACGAAATACTTCAATCGAAATACTTCTGGGAAAATCGACTTTTGAGCTATTGCATTCGATTTTAATAGAAACCCCATTGTCTAACTAATCAGAAAAGTTGTGTTACTAGATCTCAGAAATCCGAATTTACTGGTACAAAAACCAACTTCTTGAAACATTCTACGTTAATTGCTTATAATTGTAATAATTGAAAAAAATTACACTATACGGGAGACTACATTTGACAGCAACTATCTTCAGTAGCATTTTTGGGAAATCTCAAGATTGAAATGACCGACGAGAAGGTGTCTTTTTGACATGGGTTGAAAATGAGTTTTATATGCACAATCATTAACGTTATCTTTCCTCACAAAAATTCAAAAAAATTTGGATACAACTCACTGCAAAAAAAGGTTATGTAGGCCATATTTTAAAATGAAAAACGAGCAATTCTGAACGATTTCATGTCTAATGAAGATGCTGCACATAATCAGAACTGTAGGTGAAAGATTTATTCGCTTTGAAGAGTTATCGTGTCTTTGGTCCTCTTAAGAAAGTTTTGTTTAGGTGGCAAAATATTTTGAAGAATAAATGAAGTGATTAAGGGACTGCATAAGTGATTGTGCACACGATTAAAGTTTTTGTCTTCGGTTATTCAAGAAATTTTAGGAAATACATTAAAATACATATATGTATTCAAAAACAAATTATAATAATTTAATCATAATTTTGAAAAATAAAACTTTTAATTTGACTGGATAATTCTTGATTTTCATTGTTTTAACAAAAAGCTTATAAAATTTTTAAGTTGGCATGGTTAGTTGTGCAACTAAAAACCTAATATGTACACGTAACAAGCATTAAAGGATTTGAAACGTAATTGCGTGAAATAAATGAAGCGGTAACCCATTAGAAAATAAAATAAACCAAGAGGGTTACATTCTGTTTTCCCCCTTTTTGCGAACAATTGTCACACACTAGGTCGTCACGAAACGTTTGAAAAATTATAGTATTCCAATTGACTATTAAATATTACTTTACATGAAGCTTCGTTTTTGCATGTTCAGTATCTGAATCATAGAGATGCAAAATAATTTAATAAACTTTTCACAATGGCAATATTTGATCACGAAAACGAGTCTTTAGACATAGAGTTTCAACTCTGTTGTTTCATTTTTGCTTTGAAAATGGATGAATTAATTATAGTCGGTCATTAAATCCTCTCCCAAGTTAACGACTGTTTTGGTAGTATTTAGTAGTAAAAACATTTCTTCTCTGTTAGTTATTATTACCATAAAACATGCACGGATTGCAATAAAAAAACTACCCCAAAAGTTTGTTGAAGGTGCTCTTAATTACAATTTCAAACCATATACATACATAAACATCTAAAATAAACCTCTGAAATGAGTCGTTATTACAATTTTTTTTAATTAAAACGTTTTCAGGTATTTAAAACCACAATAAAACGAAAAAGTAAATTTTAAAGAGAACTTCGAGCGAAAATTCCTTATAAAATTTCAGGTGATTTTAGTTTCTCCTTCGCGAAATAAAATTTAGATTAAGAAGCAAAATCTATTGAAACTTGCTACGGTTGACAATATTTTCACTTTTTGCCCTCAAATTTATTTGATATAAAATGGAATTAAAATTATACATTAACTAAATGATGTACACACAACATAAAATACTCCGGATACAACGCCATTTGCAAGGCCAGTGACACCGACGGGTGTTCCTCTCTTCTGTATGTGATACATTAGTCACACAACCTTGGGTTAGCGGCGACTGACAAGAACATAAAAGCAAAACACACATCCGTATCAATTTTTTTTAAATTATTTTTGTTAAATTAACAAACATGTTTCGTCATGTCGTTGTTGTTACGATTCAACGATACCGAATAATACAACGTATTGTACTTTAACTTTTCTTTTTAATGCATTATTTACACGTTTATTTCAATGATTTAAGCAAACAAGGTTTGTGCAGATTTTTGAACCTATAAAAAATGGAAGCCCTAACTGATCTTCATAGAACATGGACAGAATTTTTCTCAGACAGAAATTGCACGGTTACTAAAATATTTATTCGGATAAAGAAGAAATTATCTTTGCCGTTAACGTTTCCGGCAACCGAAATTGAAATTTTAACTCGACAAATGTATTCGGGAGAGAAATTTCGTTACAGCTTCCGCAATATAAATTCCGTTGTGGACGTTTTGTATTACCTTTTTGGCATGGGTGTACAGAACAATTGGTGACCTATTTTTTACAAACTGTTTTTAAATGTCTTTTCACGCAAGTGATTTTTTTTGAATAAAAGCTAATTCACCCTGTTTGTTGTTATACAGTTTTCAGCCACTAAAAGTTTAATTGAAAGTTATACGAGAATGAAATCTGTGTATATATTGTGATTATAGTCATTCTTATAATGTAGTAGTTGAACTGTAATGATAAAAAAATGTAATTTGATCGTCTCACAAGCCACTTTGTTTCACTTTTGATTTACCAACCCATAAAAGTGAATCCATTTTTTTTATTTATTACCACATTTGCTGAAGTAACAAGCATGAATTAGATACCATATTTCTTTATTCTTTATTCTAGAATGAATGTCAATGGTTTTCACTCCTTCAGTATATACCAATCGAATAATAGAACGCTGTGCCTCTCCAATACAGTGATCTAGTGGAGTTTCCATTTTTAAAATGTTAGTCTGTTAGCATATACAAAGTTCCATTTGGTTTTGTTTCGTATTTCAAAAACTATAAACAAAGCACTATAGAACTTGCAATAAACCCTTTGTACCGCAATTTTTTCTAAAAAATATATATCACAATAAAATTATAATTAAATGTGGTTCAGAGTATTGTTCTCTCAAATAAACAATACATATTGTGAAATAATTTATATAAAATACATATTACTTAATTTTATACAATTCTTTTCAATATTATGTTAAAAAAGAGCTTATTTGATTAATTTCCTTATGTTTAATACATAAATAGGGTATACATTACAAATTCGCCATATAAACTCTTTTTGGATCGAAAAATTATAATAACCCAGAATATTGACTATAATTAAGGTCTTTAACTCTTTCTGAGACCTTGATTTATAATTTGTACCCTGAAAGTTTTACATCTATTGGGGCAATAATACCATGTATGCAAGTGCATGTACTTTGTTATTCAATGGTATAAACTGTGAACTAGTATTATAAATAAAAATATTAATAAACGTTCTGTTCCTATAGGCTTTTTTTCATGAACTCTGATGCCCCTGAAAAGAGTTAATGCAATCTTTAGAATAGCAAAACTGTGAGATTCTATTACAAACAGTAGAAATACATAGAATTTCTTCAATATCTAAAAGAATGTTTTTTTCCAAAGTTATAAAAATTGCATTTACTTCAAACACCCCCTTCTAATGTATCGTGAACAAATAGACCTTCAATAGAATATTATTCATAAATAAATCTCTAAATTTGAAACTAATATTAAGTTAAGGTCAGTGCGTAATAAGACAATTCTACCAAACTCTACATTATGTATGTGTACAAGCTCATTTACACTGAAAATTTGGAAGTAGCACAAGAAAGTAAAAAATTGCTTAGTCTGAAAATTTACACTCATTTTTAATGAGCACTCACTTAATCAATTAAATATGTTTTCAAATATGTATGTAGTTTCTATTTTATTTAATTTTTGGAGAAAATCGTCAAGGGTAATAAATGAAATAAAGACTTACCACTGTGAATGGGATGTAAGACCAAACAGAAAATAGAACAAAAATACTGCCACAACCACTATTCATTGTTTCCTCTACTAAATAAAGCACGGCACAGTAAATACACCCCCCGAATTCAATGATGTTAAGCCATATTTACGAATTTACTGTTGACTAATAACTAACCAGTCCAGTATAAAACTATTAAACCTTTGTGATTTCAAGACAAGTGCGCATGCTGATTTAAATAAATGTTCACTTTTTCTTTGGTCATAAACAGTTGAAATGCGGAAAAACCGAATGGACGTTACTAAATTGTGATTTTTATTTAAAAAAATGTAATTAACCGTCCGATAAAAAGTTTTTAATTGTAAGGAGTGTTTGTAAATACCATGAACACACTTCGCTAGCCCCTTCCTTCACTGCCACTGACATTATTTTTGACAATTGTAAGCAGATGAGACCTGGGTACGTTCCGAAAGTTAGTTCGAATACGTCATAAGCATAGATGGAATTATTTCATTGGTGAAAAATCCAAAATCTTGACATCTAAAAATTATCTTTAACCTTTGTCAATTGTCACATTGCCAGATTGTACGACTTATCATAAATTAAGCGATATTTATAAGTCAAGGTTAAAATATTTTGTTATATTAGCCTTATAGTAGTTAATAAACTAAAGTAAAATTGTTAGATTTTTTTTAATAAAACACAAAAACTTTATAATTATTCAAACCTTCCATTCCAATTTTATCTACAATTATTAGTGAAGTTTGCGACAAAACTCTCAGATTTCTGGCAACACTTTGACATTTTTGACGTATATTTAAAAAACATTAGTGCTTTAGAAACATTTAAGGAAAAAATCATGGTAAATATCCAAAATAGTGAATCTTCGAAAGAAGAAGAGCCTTTTGGCTTAGCATGTGCTTTGGACTATTTCGCCGAACATGAAGAAGTTTTGCAAATGATCGATAATCTTAGAATTGTGGTTCAATCCGACCAATCTGTACAAGAAAAAGCACATGAAAAGTTTTCGTTTATTCTAAGCCAATATATTGAACAACCACACTTGCTGGACTCACATTTAGATGCTATATTGGAAAAATTTATCAAAATCCTGAGAAGCAATGAGAATTCCATTGAACTAAAACATGTAGCCTTTAATTATATGTTTATAATTGTGAATGTTCGAGGCTATAAAGACATTGTTAAACACCTTCCACATGAAGTATCAGATTTTGAGCCTGTATTGAACTTTTTGGAAAATCAAGATCCAAATGACCCCAATACTTGGACTACCAGATATGTTTTACTACTATGGCTGTCTATTATCATTATGATACCATTTCATCTTTCAAGATTTGATGACAGTGAATCGGACAAGAAATCTGTTATGGACAGAGTCTTGAATATTATAAAGACTTATGCAGTTGTGCCTGATAAATGTAGAGATGCAGCAGCATTCTTAGCCTATAAATTCATTAACAGGTTAATTAAAGAAATTAATAATATTAATATTTTTATTGAAGATGTACTATTTTAGAAATGATGTTAAAGAAAAGCATTTGGTTTCATTCTTCGATTGGAGTTTGAAACAAAGCTTAGCACAAAATTCTAATGTATTTGTTAAATATGGTACTCTAGCGTGTATTGCAATGATAATAAAACATGGCAAAAGGGAGGATATTTTACCTCATGCTAATAAATTATTAGAATGGATTATACATTCGGAGTTTAAAGAAAGTTCAGGGACAAATGTACAGAAATTAGTTTACAAAATTATTCAGAGAATAGGTAAGAGAGAAATTTCAAAGTCTATCTTAAATTAATCAATAACATTTTTTAATATATCAGGACTTACATACTTACCCCCCAGAATAGCTTCATGGAGATACCAAAGAGGTAATCGTTCTTTAGCAGCCAACCTAAATGCTGCAGGAGATTTATATGTAAACCAATCGACTAATCACAATACAAATGAAAAAGAAGAAGTCCAAATAGAAATTCCAGATGAAGTTGAAGAAGTTATTGATCAGCTTATACAAGGCTTACGATGTTCAGATAGTATTGTCAGGTAAGGATTGTCGCAAAACATGAATGTTTTCGCTAAAAATTATAATGCAGGTGGTCAGCCGCAAAAGGAATAGGAAGAGTTACTGCGCGTCTACCCAAGGACTTGGCTGATGAAGTAGTAGGTTCGGTCTTAGAAATGTTGGGACCTAGAGAGAATGATGCCGCTTGGCATGGTGGTTGCATTGCTTTAGCTGAATTAGGTGCTGAATATCGCATATTTAGAATTCATTGTTACTTATTAATTTATTTAGGCCGAAGAGGTTTGCTCCTACCAGAAAGATTACCTCAAGTGGTGCCCTTAATATTAAAAGCACTGATTTATGATGAGCCAAGGGGTTATTCATCTGTTGGATCCCATATACGAGATGCAGCCTGTTATGTGTGTTGGTCATTTGCAAGAGCTTATGAGCCTGAAGATTTGAAACCTTACGTACAGGAAATTGCCAGTACTTTACTAATTGTAACTTGTTTTGATAAAGAGGTGAAACTTTAATTATAACAATAATATTCAAATAATTCCTATTCATTTTAAATTAGATTAACTGCAGAAGAGCTGCGTCAGCAGCTTTTCAAGAAAATGTTGGGAGGCAAGGGACTTTTCCGCATGGTATTAATATTCTAACCACAGCAGATTTTTATGCAGTCAGTGTACGAAATAACTCTTACCTAAGCATCAGTGTTTTTATAGCACAATTCGAAGAATATACTATTCCACTTATTGATCATCTTGTGTCGAAAAAAGTAGACCACTGGGATTGTTCTATTAGAGAGCTAACAGCAAAAGCTTTACATAATTTGACTCCTCAGGTGAATAACTTTTATTCATAATATTTATAATATTATTAATATTTTATGTTTATTTTAAATCTATTTAGGCGCCTAATTATATGATTGAAAAAGTGCTGATAACGCTGTTTGACAAAACAGAAAGCATCGATCTGAACTGCAGGCATGGCTCTGTAATTGCCATCGGCCATATCATATATGCTTTATCAAAATTGAACATTAACAAAGAATTACTGGAAGTTCATATTAACAAAGTAAAAGACTTAATTCCGAAGTTCAGACATCATCTTTACTTTCGAGGGCTTGGGGGGGAATTAATGAAGCAAGCATGCTCAGACTTTATCGAAAAATGTTCCCTTGCCAAGCTACGTTTTGACGATGATGCTATTATAAGTAAGTTTAGAATAATAACTCTAAATCAACATAAACATATAATTTTAAGGTGAATGGTTATCACTTCTAAATGAATGTTTATCTTATGAAGTGGCCAGCGTTCGTCTGGCAGCAGTGAATGCACTTTCAGCCCTATTTAAGGAGTATTATACATCACCAGACAAAGTAACAGTTAATGAAAACATTGTGAAAAGTTATGTATCCGACTTATTAATGGAAATCAAACAGCCCTCTAGAATGGGAAATGCCTTAGCATTGGGTTCATTACCAAAATTTATTTTACTGAAAAATATTAATTATATTATAAATGCTTTAATTTCCGCATGTAAGATTACTGTAACAACAGAGAAATGGGCAGAAAGCAGAAGGGACTGTGTTAAGGCTTTAACTTTAATAATATCAACTTTATCGAACGAATTAGGCAAAGGTTTGCTGCTTGAAATTCAAACATTTTTGTTCTAATATAATGTAGATTTATTTACAGAATTAGATGAAAACCACATAACACAGATATACAATACCTTTTTTGAAGGATTAAAAGACTATACTCAAGATAAAAGAGGTGATATAGGTGCTTGGGTGAGAGAATCATGCGTCTCTGGGTTGCATGTAAATTTTCAATAGATACATTTGAAATTATAATGATTTAATATAATTTAAGGTGCTATCTCTAAGTCTGACTCAACGTTATCCTAAAATATTAGATTCTGCTTTGATGAACAAAATTTTATCTAGCATTGCTCAGCAGGCAGTCGAAAAAATTGACAGAACAAGGGCTCTTTCCGGTAAAGTATTCTTCAGTTTTCTTTACAAGTAAGTAGCAATATAATTACATACCGAGTGATCATAATTGCGTGGGAATTTTTTAGTAATCCTAGAATTCCGAATATCATGCATTACGATGAGCTAACTGTAATTTTTCCCAAAGAAGAATGCAATATTTTGAATTGGAATTCCGCCAATGCCACATTCCCTAAATTTGTACAACTTTTACAATTTGATTGTTACACTTATGCCGTTTTGGTCGGTTTGATTTCGAGTGTAGGCGGTTTAACAGAATCACTGGTAAGAAAGATTTTAGTTCATTACTATTTGCAAGTGTTAAAAAATTTAATTTTAGGTAAAAAGTTCTAGTGCTTCGTTATTTTCTTACTTAAAAGAGCAAGAAAAGCTAAAAGGACCGTCTGAAGTTAAACGAATATGTGGGATTTTAACTCAAATTTTCACGGATTACCAAAAACAAGATAGAATAATAATACCACTATTTAGGTAAAAAGGTAGTTTAGAAATTTTCGAAGAACTTTAATTCATAATAATTATTAGGTTTTTTGACAAATTGTGTGATTCTGGTTGTCTGACGTCTGCGTTGCAAGACAATGATTTTACAATGAACATTTTCAAACTGGTTCAATTGGAAATATCTCGTTGTAAAGACATCTACAAATTGATTGACGGCATTAGTGTATTTTGCCAGTTTATCCAGGTAAAATTTGAAATTAATAATTAACAGGAATAGACTCATTTATGTACAGGTTGTTGGGGAAGTGTGCCGAAAGGCCTTGGTTCAATTGAGTATTCTCCTTTGCCATCGTCAACCATATGTGCGACGTTCAACCGCCACAAAACTGTATGAAGCTCTATTAGTAAATGGCGAAGCCAGTGGTAGCATTCCAGCCGAAAACTTGGACGAAATTATGCAAATTATTAGTGATACCAATTGGGAAAGTCCCGTTGAGGAAATCAAACCTATTAGAAATAATCTTTGTCATTTAATGGGCGTCAAAGTGCCTACGGCAGCTAAAAAACGCTCTTAATTTGAACTTTTGAATGTTCATTCAAAATTCTGTGATATCAGTGCATTCATACCATCTTTGCTACTTTATGTTGAATCATAATATGTAGGTAGTTTTAAAATAAAAGTATGTATTAATTTTAATTTTAATTGCTTTATATAAAGGAATAATTAACTTTTTAATGTGTTCTCACAAAATTTTTATAAAAAAAATTTCAATAAAAGATGTGAAATTCACTCGATTTATTTATTGAAAATCAACAGCTTAGCTTGGAAACAATATAAAATTATGTTTACATTTACAAATTATAAATCTACTAAGGGTTCTTTAAGTCACTTAAAATGCCCTTTATACAGTAATCGTAAGAGTACTTCATTTACATTTACACTATTACCTACATAAAGTGCTTGTCTGTTTCCCAGGAATAAGGAAAATGGTAGTTCAAATATATAATTAAAAGTGTTCTTAACAAGATAAATAAGTATAAATAAAAAATATATATAGAAAAATATAAATGAACAACCCGTTTCGGAGCTATATAAAATACGGAAATTTTAACAATCACGTGGACACCTGAAAACTTGTGAGGTATAAAAATGAGGCATTAATATGTAGTATTAATGTTTGGGTCAACTAGTATACTGCAGATTACAAAGAATATATATCCCTCAAATTTTGGGACAAAAACAATGTGTATTTCAACCGTAAGTACATACAGTTACAGCTGATTGTTCTGATGTTATTAAAACATCATCATTAGAATTATGATAAAAATAGAGAGCTGTAATTTATTCGAGTGAATTGATGTGATTTTTTGGATATTCTTTTTTATCTTAAATGCTGACTACTTTATATGTTATTCGAATCTGCTAAAATTGAAATATGATCAAATCACAAAGGAAAAAATAGGCGACTTTTACTGACTAAACTTGGCCAAGCCATTGAACTTGAATAAGTGTTGTTTAATCTAGCCAAATACTAAATTACTTGATCACTCGACTAAACTATTGAAAAGAACAACAAAGAACAAAATTTTTGTTTCCTCCCAAAAAAAGTCAATGTTCTGCAGTATAACCAGATTATGAGGTAAATAGTGGTTGTTCAAATTACAAAAATCATGAAATCGTTACGCTACAAAATCTAACGGCCTATTAAAACCACCTTTCCTATTCATATATTGTCTATATTTCCTCTTAAGGATTACGTGCACTCCACCCACATCATTTCCATCAACTTTTTTACCTTTCGTTGTATCAAAAGAACAAAATCCCATTAATCTCATCATTTCCTGTTCATCCTGTGTCTTTCCTTCCAAATCTGCCGCACTAACATTGGGCCTTTCAGGTAAGAAATTTTTCCTGCCTCTGGAACGGGATCGAGATCTGCTTCTGGAACGTGACAAACGTCGTCTTTCGTGGGAATGACGTCTCCGTTCTCTATCCCTTTCCCTCGACCTATCCCTAGACCTTTTCCTCCTGTGTCGTTCCTTGTCTCGATCCCGTTCACGCTCCCTATCCCTATCCCTGTCCTTATCCCGCCTTCTTGTTCCCATATTATAAGGGGATTTCGATCTACTACGTCGGCCCATTGAAATTAACTATTCAAAAAAAAATGATTTTTTTATGATTATTTGGAAAAAAATAAGAAAAAATGCAAAATTTTTACCTGATTTTTTCGTTTTTAAAACGTCCACAACATAACACTGCGACATTAAAAATGTCTGAAAGAAAATGTCGATTTTAGTTGTAATTTTTTACACTGGGCGCTAGTGTTTCTCCTATCAATAAAATGTACTAAGTTGCTTCAGGAAATTGTACTGGACGACATTACACTGGACTGTAGAGTGCAGTAAAGCTTAATTGGTCCTATCCAATTCTACCAACACTCTAAAATATTGAATCCATTTATTTCTGAATTCGTTATAGGTTTTAGGTCCGTTTTTGCCCAATTTTTTTCTTTTTACTTTTTTATCTTACTCGAGTAACGATTAAAAGTAAACTGTGGTATGATTTGATTAGAAAAAAAGAAAAATTATACTAAAATGACCACAAAAAGGTTACAATGTCTGCGCAAAATAAACTCATCCGATATTTTAGAGTATTTCTACCAATCTGCACGACTTTGTCCNTAAGTTTTTGCGGTCAAATGTATGTTGATCTTAAACTAAGCTTAATTTTTGGTGTGGTCATTATGCTTTCTTTGAACATATTTTATTACACATGTCTGTTAGTTTACGAAAGAACGTATCTGTCCACACTTTCCGAACGTCACCTCTTCATAACTATTGCAATAAACCGAACGACGACCAGCTAATTCCAAGTACAAGTAGCTGTACATTCTTCACTGAAACATCGACTATAAAATAAAATACTGACTCGCAAAATTAATGATTTTCCTGTTTGTTTTTTCTTTAGTTCTAGTACAGTTCAAAAGCGACCTAAGTGACCTGTTTGTGTGATTTTTCATTGGTATAACATCCTCCCACAACTCTTGTTTTCATTCGTTCATGTGAAATAACGGTAAAAAAAGTCTTTCTGTGAAATTAATTGCCCTTTTTTGAAAAGAAATTTTCACCTGAATAATAAATAATGGGTGTGCGTGTGTGTTTAGAGGCTTTTAGGTCAAAAAAAAAAATATTTAGCTTCGCAGGCTTTTAGTCCGGTTCTTTTGTTATCATCAAATTCGTATTATAGAGGATGATCTCATCTGGTTTATAATGCAAAAGTTGTTTATTACACAATCAGGTTAGTCGTTGGTTACGTTTACTTCGATATTTGCTATGTACGTCCATAAATTTCATCGCAGCAGGTTATATTACAGAACAATCGCAACCATACATATAGTATACATATACATATTTTTATTTGGATATTGTGACAAATATGAAATGTTGTCTTTATGTACTATATGTTATAATAAAATTGTGAATTAGTAAAAGTATAAAATCAGTAAACCACACCAAACAGTACCTTATTTAACTCCTGGGAAAATTGATTTCAAATACCACTAATTTTATAATTTTATTAAGCCCACACTCTTACTGTAACATTATTCCAACGAAGCATCCATGTTAAAATGACTCTTTTTTCATATGTTTTATTATACATTATAAATATGTAAGGTTTCTTCAGACCTATAAATCCGTTTTTCATCGGAAAACTCAATTACGTGATAAAAAAAATCGTTCCAACGAATTAGATGCATTATTAAATGGGTAGTATCATTTTTATTTTGAAACGCTATCTAGTCTTCTTATCGGCAAGTAAATTTATATTCTGTAATTATTACTATTTAAGTCTCAGTAAATATTAGTGATAAACAAGTAATGACTAAAAATTGTACTTATATGTAATTTATCGTTTACCATGTGATGTTCAAATTGCTGTTTAGCCTGACCTCTATATTTGTATCAATAATTTATATTTAATCCAGTATTCTTATACATAATAAAAGAAACATCCTGTATAACAATACTTCACTAACATTTTGTAGTTTGACTTCTAACCCAAAAATAACTTTGCACAGCCTATTTATTGTGACAGGACATCTTTTTAGGTTTGGTCGATTACAAATCTGAACTTCTTTGGCTCCCGACTACTACAACAGTTTTCTTCAGTTGCCACATCAAACATATCGCCGAATATGTCTGCCAGCAATTTGAAAATGCTCAGCGAGGAAAGTTTAACACGACAACCCGAAGAAGTGTTCGATATAATTTGTAAATTGGGTGAAGGCGCGTACGGTAGTGTCTATAAAGCACTACACAAAGAATCCGACAGCGTCGTGGCCATTAAACAAGTGCCCTTAGACACCGATCTGCACGAAATAATTAAGGAAATTTCGATAATGCAACAATGCGATAGTCCTTATGTTGTTAGATATTACGGTAGCTATTTCAAAAACACTGATCTGTGGATAATAATGGAATATTGTGGAGCAGGTAGTGTATCAGATATAATACGTCTTAGAAAAAAGACTCTGACTGAATGTGAAATAGCAACTATATTGTCTGATGCCCTCAAAGGACTTGAATATCTTCATTCGAACAGAAAGATACACCGTGATATTAAAGCCGGTAACATTTTGTTGAATACAGATGGTCACGCAAAACTAGCTGATTTTGGAGTAGCGGGTCAACTAACCGAAACTATCTCGAAAAGAAACACTGTAATTGGATCGCCATTTTGGATGGCCCCCGAAATAATTCTCGAAATTGGTTATGATTGCGTAGCGGATATTTGGAGCATTGGTATTACTGCTTTGGAAATGGCTGAAGGAAAACCTCCATATGCAGATATTCATCCAATGAGGGCAGTATTTATGATTCCTACCAAACCTCCCCCATCATTCCGCGATCCAGATCACTGGAGTGCCGAATTTATCGATTTCGTTAGTGTGTGCCTCGTAAAGAATCCTTGTGATAGAGCCTCAGCGACAGATCTCATTCAACACGTCTTTTTGCAAAAATCGGGAGGCGCTCAAGCGTTAACTCAAATGATTTCAGAGGCTTGTGAAATTCGAAAAAATCAAAACTACAGTAGAGGACTATTGCACAATCCAAATAAGCGATCAACCCTACTTGAAAGCGACTCTGAAGCAACTCTAGTTCCCAATAAAGTTCCAAGTCAAAGTGCTACCATGGTTACCATTCAATCCGACTTGGGAACCATGGTTGTCATTAACAGTGATGATGAGGATAGCGATAGGACTATGAAATCCTCTGAAACGAAAAAATACAAGCCTTTGTTCCTAGAACATTTCGATCAAACTGAAGAGGCTAAAAGAGTAAGTGCGAGTACAAGTTCTGCCACTTTTCCGATTGCTAGTGGCAGCGATGTAATCTGTGCTCAATCTTCAACTAGCAGTGCAGAAACATTAGACGCCAAACTTCAACGAATCAAACCTGTAAACACTGACTTTAGTTTTTTAAAAGGGCTCTCCTACGAAGAATTGAAAGAGAGATTCGACTTGTTGGACACGGCAATGGAAAAAGAGATCGAAGAATTGCAAACTCATTATATTTTGAAAAAGCAACCCGTAGAGAACACGATCCATAATAAAAGAGAAAGGAATAGAAATTTTTAAAGGCGTTTTTGCTAGGTTTGAAATAATTTTATGATGTCGACCTATTAGTGATAAGGCAAATTTTCAAGTGTTCTCGTTTTTACTTTATTTTATCCAAAATTGATATTTAGTTCCTCTTACTTATCTTTTATTCATTTTTTTCGTCTTTGAAATATTTTTTGATTAAACATTGCATTTTTGAATTACATAAGTGATCAGTTGTTTCATTTTTGTCACATTTTCCTATATTTTATTTGTGTATTTTGTACGTTTCTGTATAAAGAAGTCATGACACGTTTGCTAAAAATAACCGCATCGCATAGCTTGTATTTGTTTTTGTAAAAATATGTATTTGACCTTGTCATACTTCTTAACTAATAACTTTTTCTATTGATTAATTAGTTTTAAAAATGATCATGTCCTTTTTGCACATGCCCATATGCCATTTTGAATATATTAACACCTATGTATGTCCTGAATTTGTAACAATAGGATCGTTTAAGCATCAACCTAGTAATGGATTTTACTTGTTATTCTTTCCCACTAATTGTAAACATAGACTGGGTAAACATTAGGATTTTCTTGGCCACATTATCTACCATTATCGATTTCGGGACTACCACGTAATGCAATAAACACATCGTTAACGTTTAGGCCTTCATATTATCCATGAGGTCGTTGGCATTTAAATGAATATTTCGAATTGACTTTTATTCTAACGCATCTATCTGTCTTGTTCTTCTTCACGATGCAACATAATGTGTTGAAAATGATTGTGGACTTTGTTTTGTAAATCGTCTCAGAAATGTGTTTGACCAATTTGCTCTTTGTTTGTCCCGTTAGTTTAGAGCAGAAAGCAACATGTTAAATTTAAAACCTATAGTTTATTTTTAAATTAAAGTTCAAGTGTGAATGGATTAAATATAATACTACGGGTTTTGGAACGACTAGAAAATTTCAAGATTAAGGTTAAAATAGTGTCGAGGTTTTTGACTTCAGTCCACATTAATCCTATTGATACCAAAAAACCTATGCATTTATTTTTATGTTTAAATTCTATATCGGATATTCTTTTCATTTTAAAAGAGTTATTTCAATTCTTCTAATTTATTACAAACATTTCATAATATATGTTTTAAATCAATTAAATTTAAACGAATTTAAGTTTGAAAAATTGTAAAGTTAAATGCCTTTTACACATTCCAATATGTACATATGTACAAACAGGTTTGTACAATTGTATAAACAACGTGTGCATGAAATGACTCACAAATTGTTTGCACAAACCAAAGTATAATCGTGTGACTATTTTATTTTTGATTTAATATTTGTGGGTTGGTTGAAGAGTTCCGTTCAAACATCAACAGATATGTGTCCAATAGTGTTTTGCAGAAATCAATTTACGAAAACGGCTTAGAATTTAAAAGAACTTAGAGTTTGGTGTAAGCTAAAATATATCTCAATAAAATCTGCGTCAATTGAGCTTTGAGACTTAGTTGGTCCGTTGATTTGAGTATGCAAGCATAATTCAAGCCAAATTATATAAAGCTGATCAAGCTATAATAAATTATTGAAGATAATAAAGTTATCTTTGTTATATCATTAAAGCGTTTAAATGGAAAAATTATTCAAAATCTGATAAGTTAAACAATAAATCTACAATACTATTTAACATAAACAGAACGCCATTCATTTAAATATCATCATGAATTAGTTTACGCAAACATGTTGGTGTAAGAAAGTTACTTTTTAAGCGTGAAAGTCCATAGTCCAAACATGTTGGAGTGTGAAAGTTGCCATTTCAATTAGATTATCTAATACAAGGCATCGTTAGTGACGAAAAGATAATCGAAAGAAACAGAACGTGTAATATTTTCATGTTAAAAATTACATAGGGCATCATGATTACTTAATACTCTGTTAACGAACGTTTAAATAAACAGGTTCTTTTCAATGTCTCTCAATGATCGATTCCTTTTAAACTTTTAAATTATGTTCCAGTTTTGTCCATTCTTGTCATTATAGAATTGATAACGAAGTTACAAAAGTGGTAACGCATTAAAACCTTCCTCATTTTTTCAGTAAACTAGGAAATAGGGTTAAGCAAATATTGGCTTGACTCACGATGTGTATTCCTAACCGAGCGAATCTGTCTGCAATGGTAGTAGTAAAATAACTAGGTCTAAAGAGGAATAAACGCTTTGCGAACACGACCAAGTTGTCGTTTATTAACAGCGGTGTCGATTTTCATTAAAAAAAGTCGTTAACCCTCTTTCAAGCGGAACGAAATGGAAGATCTTTATTAATCTCATCCTTCAGTGCACAATAAACTGATTTTTTTAAAAGAATCTTAAACAGTTGATTTGCTTCGTGCAGACTCGGTTCCTGGACTGGTTACTTATTTTGCAATACGATACTCGATTCCGTGATAACCTGTAAAAAGGGAGGGTCACTACACTTTAGCAATTAACCCAATTGATGATGTCATTGTCCCATTTAATGTGCAAAGCAGAAAGGGGGTAAGCATATTGTGGTGACAACATTGGTTCAGTTTACAAAATTGCTTTCTATAAAATGTTTGTATAATAGTGTGTTATCGATAGCGACTTTTTAAAGGTATAACTTTAATAGGGTGGCGATTTTATTACAATTATACTAAAACCGTTGGTCAAAATATTAATTCTAAAGTTTTGTTTTGCATGGCTCTTATTTTTATTTGTTTTAATAAGCACTAGACAGTATAGCTTGAAATAAGAATTTGAACCATTCAGTACAATTTCGTCTAACAATTTAGTACAATTGATTGACAGTAATAACACGATACTGATTAAAGTTCAATGACATATGAGATTAATTTTCTTTAATACGGTTTTTATAATTATCATTGTATTAAATCATTCTAGGGAAGGGTTCAACTATAGCCGTCATTATAACTTCAACAAAAAAAGTTTTATTGGATTTCTCGAGAGAGAAATCCGATTAGTTCCCGTATAAAAATATATCGACTTTAAGGCATCGACCCTCCACATGTTGCTGGAATCCCATTTTCGGCCTTACGATCGATAACAATGGCGCGCCGAAGCTAGGGCGCCTAAAAGACTAAATAAATCAGAATGAATAGCCACTAATCAAATAAGAATGTTCTATGTTATTTCTTCTCTTAAAACAAAAATTGTAAAAAATTGAAAATGTTTTTTTTTGCTCTTAACCGTTACTCATTCTTTAAAATGTCACTCTTAATAGAGATTTATTTCGATTCAAAAGAACATTGCTTTCACTGAAAGTTTATGTTATTTTTGTCCTGGTTACATGTCTTTCAATTTTTTATATCCGATAAAAATAGCTAAAAGTTCTACATCCGTTTTATGCCGAGTAAAGTTGAGTTAAAAATTATTATTTTTCAGTCTAGTGAAATACGCGACTTTTGCCTGTTACTGCAATTTATATTGAAAATAATTATGACAAATCTCTGAAGTTGACCCAATATTAATTCTCTTTATATAAAAATCAATTCTTATACAATATTCGCACCTTCTACGTTTGAGAAAAAAAGTTTCACAACACAATCCTAGTCAGATTAATAATTTATTATTACGTCGGTTGGAATGGTGCTGCAATTAGTATTCATTTACCGAAACTCGCTCAGTTAACCATCCGTAGTAAACAGACATTGTGTGTCCGGCCCATAAACATATAAATCGAATACAGGCTCTCATAAAATGGACATACCAAATGCAATTAGATTTTTCTTCTAGAGATATATTGGTCATTGTAAAAACTGAAACTAGCGATCACGATGTTTTTTCTTTTTTTTTTAAGAAAAATGAATCTTTATTTCACGCATGGAGTGATTATTTTTAATGTCTGTCTCGTCTACATCTTTTCATATGTTTATGGACAGACCACAATAATAAGGCGAAACAAAGACGAGTTTAAGTAGGAAAAAAACAAAGCAAATACTTATTTCGTATAATTTAGCACATTCGCTCATGTTTCGGAAGAATCAAGTTAAACCATTAGCCGAACGAAGGAATAGTTATTATTATCATGCTTTTACAAACGTAGCATTTATTTCTCCATAAAAGCGAGAATAACCGTTACCTTACAATGGTTTTTGTATATATATTTACTTATTCGTTGTTGACTCGTAAAACAAATTCAAATTTGTGACTTTAATCTACCAAAATAGATGATAAATCAAATTTTCATGTATGTTTCAGCTATTTAAAGATGACAGATACGAGTACGGCGGACGAAATGCCGCCACAAACTAATGGAATCGACAACGGCCTTTTGGATGATGTGGATAAGGCTCGAATGCGCCCTGCGGATATCGATGCAGATGTTAGAGAAATGGAAAGACGAAAAAGGGTTGAAATAATTATGAACAGCAAACTGTTCCGAGAGGAATTAGAAAGAATCATTGAGACTCAGCTAAGAGATGGAGCAGGCACTACTGGATTATTACAACAAATCTCGGACATGGTGGGAGTAAATAAACAAGCCGGGAACGTGTTTAAAAGTTCAAGTTGTGTGATACCAATTAATGATATTCGAGGTGAGTGGTTACTAGTTGACCTGTTTATTTTCCATAAATGGATCCTATTAACGTCAAATAGCTTACTCAACGTGTCAAAAATACATTTAAAACTGGAAATGTACTCAGTTCACTTTATAAGCATAGTTGAAATATTTTTAACTCAATACGTCATGAGTCAATTAACCCGATGATTTTAACCTCAGTGTCAAGAGGCGTTACATTGTGTTGGACTTAATCGCTTATATCCTAAATGTTGTTTAATTCATTCAGGATTATAATGAGCACACTTACGAAAATTACAGAGAAGCAAATGTATGTTATCATTTAATACCTCATGTCCATTAAGCAGCACTTACTACTTGATATTTTGGAAAAACAAACTCTACTTTTCAAATGTCAAAATGTTTTTGGGCCCCTTCGTATTTTTTATAATAATAAAATACAAACTAAACATTTCTTTAACGAAAAATTAATCATTTATTAGGATTGGAGTCGATGGGCTACACGAAAGGCGAAAAAATCCTTCGATGTAAATTGGCATCCGTATTCAGGTTGATCGATTTGTACGGTTGGACACAAAATGCCAACACTCTTATTACAGCAAGATTGAGTCAAGAAGAAGAACAATTTCTGGTCAATCCATATGGAATGCTCTTCCACGAAATAACTGCCTCAGGCCTCATTAAAGTTGACATGCAGGTACACTTAAGATACTTTAAAGATCAAACAGGTTTAATACAACATTTTCTATTCTAAGGGAGACGTTTTGCAACAAGGAACAACTAATTTTACTGTAAACGTCAACGCGTTTTCTCTACACGCGGCAGTTCATGCGGCTCGCCCAGATCTAAGGTGCATCATTCACGTACAAACTCCGTCCGTGGTCGCAATTTCCGCTCTGAAGTATGGATTGTTGCCTCTGAGTCAGGAAAGCATCGTTATAGGAGAAATCAGCGTTCATTCATATTTGGGTGGACTGTTGGACACAGATGAGAAAGATAAATTGGCCAGAAATTTGGGCCCCATTAATAAAGTTTTACTTTTAACTAATCAGGGTAAGTTTCCATGACTCTACCTTTCTATGTCATCTGTGTTAAGGTTAGCATTTACTTTAATTTCAATTAGGAAATTGGTTAGACGTAAATAATTTTGATCAAAAATCTGTTCTAATTTCTTGTGTGATCAGATTTAAGAAGTATATATTTCTTTGAACTTCTATGGCTATGTAACTTCAGATTAAAATATTTGGAGGTTTTATGTCAGAAAACGAATCATGAATTTTAATCCTAAGAGTTTTGAATAAAATACTTAACTTATGATACATAAAAAAATGCTGGAATTTCTGAGTTCCTGTGCTTTTTAGAGCATCCTTTTCTTTGAAATGCTTCTAAATCTATTTTTGTCATGCTAATTGATTAAAAAATAATTTTGTTTTTAGGAGCATTGTGCTGTGGAGAAACAATAGAAGAAGCATTTTACAACGCCAAAAACACGATTTTAGCATCGGAGTCCCAGCTCAAAGTTCTTCCATTAGGTGTGGACAATTTAATTTTACTCAACGACGAAGCACGAAAGAATATTTACGATGCCGCCCTTAAAGCCCCTTTGGCGGTTGTGGAAGGCAAAACCGAACGAAAATGGAGAGTTGGAGGTGAAATTTTCAATTATGTTTTAATGTTATTCTCGATTAATTTTTGTTTATATTAGGTATTGAATTTGAAGGATTAATGCGAATGATGGACAATGCAGGATTCCGTACAGGGTATATTTATCAAAACCCATTGATTAAAAGCGAACCTCCAAAGCCCAAAAATGACGTAGAATTGCCTCCAGCAGTGTCGTCACTTGGATATTTAATAGAAGAAGAAGAACTTTATAGGCAAGGGTATGTAACTAAGCTATTTTTTATTATCAAAAGTTTTGGTTCTATCATAAAGTTTTATTTAGGCTATGGAAAAAGCTGGAAGGCGGCAGAAAAGGACACGATCGAAGCCGTTGGCTCAATTCGCCAAACGTTTACCAAAAAGTAGAAATTTTAGAAACCGGAACACCAGATCCGAAAAAAATCACTAAGGTAGAATTTATTAAATTTGAGGATAAAGAGTAAAGAACATATTTAACCCTTTCGGGATCACTTTTATGTAGTACAGAAAAAAAATTTGTAGTGTTTCCTTTTACTAATATCAACATGTAGAAACATACTTATATTTCTAATTCATAACGTTTTATACTTTTTTCGGGACCTTTTGAGCACTGGGGCATATACAATGTGACCTAATGTGTATAATTTTATCAGCTTGTTGTACGTTTAAAAATAGAATAAAAAAATCATTGCAACATGGATCGAAAAATGCTTCCTAAAGGAGTTACAGCCTTTCAAAAGGGGAATATTGAATGTGCGTTTTTCTAAATATCTCCAAAACACGGTGATATAAGTTTACGAAATGTAACATACTAACTACTTGTAATAAGGTGCATGTTTATTATGAAAAACATAAAAATTTTAATAGGGGCATATCAACCTGGAAGGTGTTGCACCTTTATGTACTAACTTACGAAGCATTTTTCGACCTATGCTGTAATGAATTTTTGTTCTATTTTTGAACGTACAACACGGTGGTAAAATATTGATATTTAAACAATAAATATATAATATATTTCATGTTTCTCTAAGTTTGGGTCACCCTGTATATCCCATTGGTAATCATAATTGGGTTATTTTTTGTCTTAGTGGTAGTTATATTGTAATAAAACCAACGTGATTGAAACAAATGTTTTATTATCAACTTTTGGTAATAAAAATAAAAACCAGCAGAACACAGTAAACATCGAATGGAACATACATGTCCCAGTGGTTCCGAAAGGGTTAAAAAAAATTCTTTTGCATGCTAGAATATAAGCTGCTTCTCATAGACAATATTGTCTAATTTTGACCACTCGATTATAAGTGATTAATTAATTGCATACATTGAAAAATTCAGCAAAAGTACAATTATATAAGTTGCAACATTTCCATTTTACTCAAAACATTCCTCTTTGTACAGTACAAGAATATTGTGACATATTTGTCATAATATTAAAGCCCACCTTATAGATATTGATTATTAAGCAATAACTCAAAATTTGGAAAATTTACTCATTTTCGTGCTTTACATGATATTAAATCGTAATTCAAGTTTAAAATTGCATGTTATATACCCTTCTAGTCGTAGTAAAGTGTAGCTATTTATGTATTTTCAATAGCTTGTTGAAAAATAAAATTATTTAATCTCACAATTAAATATTTTAATTCAAAGATCAATAATCCCATTGACCGTAAATGTGACCTTAATAACTTAAATGTGTCTTTCATAGTGATAAGCAGACGATTTTCTAAAGCAAAAATGTAATTTAAATTCGAGAGATGTATGGTCGGAGAATTTTACCGTGGGCACAGTAAAAATAATTGTTTTATTAGGTTTATCAATATTACAGTCCAAATTATAGTTATTTCTAGTGTCAGTAAAAAAGTGTGCCCGTAGTGCGTGCTTTTGCCTCTCCAATGATATTTTCGTTCTGAAATATGCGTTATTAGTTTTTGAAACGGCAAAACCAGTATTTATTTTGCACATAATACAGGCACACCTTTTTATTTCATTTATAACAAATCGAATCAATTTATGGACACGTGTAGTTGACAATACTTATCAAATTTATTGACATATACTGGTTTTGCTGTTTCAGTGGGTCGCGGAGGGTTCTCCCAGTCATTCCAGTACACCGGTCCGAATTGAGGACGCTCTACAATTCGTGCCGAAAGGCACAAACCCCAAAGAGTTTAAACAAAAACAACAACAAGTGAGTATTTATAAATGTATTTTAAAAAGTATACACTTAAACAAATAATAATGATTTGCATAGATTAAAGACTATAGAAGAGCTGATAAAATATCTGCTGGTCCTCAATCGCACATTCTTGAAGGAGTTACATGGGAGGAAGCTCGTAAAATGCAAGATGCCGCCGTCACTCAAACAGGTTAGTTTAATTTTATAATTTTTGTTTGAAAATATACGATGTTCAAAAAAAAAAATAGGAATTTCAATTTTAGGCGACCAAGTTGTTTTAATGGGAGCCGCCTCCAAGGGTATTATCCAAAGGGGACATCAACATAACGCCATGGTTTACAAAAGCCCCTACGCGAAAAATCCGTTCGATTGTGTTACAGATGAAGAATTGGAAGACTATAAGAAAGTGATCGAGAAGAAGGCTAAAGGGGAATGTAAGTGTAATTTCTTTAATAATTCATATAAATTCAATCACTCTTCATAAGCTCAACTTAATGAATTGTTTCTATTCTCAGATGATACCGATTATAGTGAATCTGAAGGATTGTCATCTGCTCAACTAAATAAGAGATTTGATAGTCTTCATCTGAGATCTCCCACTTCAGCTACAAGTGAAACGGAGGAGGAAAGTCGAGATGGTGAACTAACTTTTTTTCATTAAAAACATAATCGTTATTATGAAAGCTTTATCTTTTAGAACCTCGAGTTTTAAGGATAGAGACGACAACTGCACCGAAACCGAGTCAACCAGAAGTAGTATTGAGTGACGGTAAGCAGCCATTTAAGTTGACCTTTGAAATTTTTTCAATTAAAAGCTTTTTAGTATTGCTTATTATTGTATTATATATAGTTTGCATGATATTTTTTTTGTTTTGCATGTATAGTAGAAAATTCTCCAACCGAACTGTTCCTGCAATCGGAAAGGGCAGTACATAACAATTATCATAACAGTAAGTAAATTACAGTGAATAGCATATGCTTTTAAGTCGATAAGCTTTCATCTACTAATATCCAGCTTTCAAAAAGTAAACATTTGGCCATATTCTAGCTTATTCTCTATTACGTTCTAATTACGTGGTCCTTTCGGTTTAATTTCAGGTTTTAATTCACTAACATTAGAACAAATTGGTTATCGCACCAACAGTCACGCAGGACTCCCTAAAGGTTCCTATATACTGCCTAACCCAATTCACTTTCATATTGCCCGCATAACTCGACACGTGCAAACCATGCGACCTATTATTAAAAGCGCTCCCGAATTAAGAAATACCATTCCTGAATATATATCTGCCACCTTCGCTAGATGTCAAGTGTTAAATCAAGATAACGTTGTTTCTCTTAACCTTGATCATACCCATTCAGTCGCCTTGGGAATTCCTTTAAGTGTTTTAAAGGCCTTTATACGTCCCTTTGCTCGAGCTCTTAATTATGTTGAAATACCTATTTTGAATACTAGAGGATGTCAGACATCTTATATGAATAACTTAGAAAGGCAGATTTCGAATGAGGAATTAATAAATGCTCAATATACTCCACTATTTGTTAACACTTATTCAGAAACACTACATACTGAATTGAACTCATACTCATTTGAGAGGAAAATTTTAAGCAAATTGCAAGAAAGTCTTCTAAATGACTCTTTTGATTTTAATGAAGAAAATCGCGAGACAAATGGTGAATCATTAGCCGACATTACTTCAGATCTAGCACTAGAATTAGTTTCAAATACCTCTGATTCTTCTAATGATGATGGCTGTCATACTTATGATATTTTACAACCGTACAAAGAAAATGCACAATTGGTTAAAAATAATGAGACCAACATTCAGAATTTAGAAGGTTTTACTCACGATACTGATTGCAAGGTTACTGAGTTAAATACTGACTGTCAAAAAACACCTTCAAGCAGCTCTAATGATATTTATTGCGAAATTGACGATGTAGGAATATTTCAAAAAAATCTGAACGATCAACAAAAACCTGAAGAACTTGACCAGCGAATTGGAAATGAAGATACTTATCAAATTGATAACAATACTGAAATTTCAATATCTGAAGATAGTCCAGAATACCAAAAATCTTCTGAAATTTCTTCTAGTATATTTGATAATGGTTCCAGTGGTAAAACTTTTGAGGCAGAAGAACAACAATGTTTGGTAGAAACAAACACATTCACTAATGACTATAACATAAACAATGATTTCCTGGAAGATATTGTTGAAGAGCCTGAAGAAAATTTGGAAGATTTGAACAAAAATCAGCGTTCTTCATTTCCAGTGACTCCAACTAAACTTCCAGAAGATGAAGTTAAACATTACACAAGTTTTGTCACTGACGAAGACGCAAACAGTTCATCTCCATTTAGTTACAAATTCTTGAAAGTAGTAGAAGAGTATGAAACTAAACCCGACACTATAAAAGAAATAAGACATGTTTTAAAGGATAGAAAAAACAAACAGGAGGGTAGTCTGGATGTTAAAACCTCTTTAAATTTTGATGAAGGTATTGAAGATGTTTCAATCGTTTCAGCTACCTCAGATATAGTTTCTACCCAAAAGAATCGTTATTGGTTTGATCCTGATATGCGTGTGCTTCGACTAGCAAAAGTAATTTTAGATCATATGAATGAACAAGGGTTTGAACTTAGGGATTTGATTGTATTTCCCGAACAGAAAGAAAATGAACATATTTTTAAATTAATTACACTTTTGAAACAGCGTTATGCAAAATTATTTCCTGAGAATTTAACTAAAGACGAACGAACTAATCTTCGATTATCCATAACGAATTGGATCATAACTTCATTACAAATCGATGAGCGATTTGAAGATGCAAGCTCAAATTCCAGCAGTGATTTTAATGTTTCCAATAAGATGTTTACAATTTCCGAATATATTTCAGAGATCTTAGATTTATTTTTTGAATCAATTGATGGTGAAGAGTTCTCTCATTTTTCTAATGACATTGTTACCAATCTCACAGTTGCCAAATCTACCCCTGATAAAAAATCTAAAGAATATGTGTGTTTTAATGGTGACAGTTACGTTACTTCTTTTAAAAAACATGAAAATACTTCTTCTGAAAGCTTTTGGATTGCTATTAGTCCTAAACCGATACAAATTTTGGAGGAAAGACAGCCTAAAAAACCTGTAATAAACGTTGATGACATTCCTTTGCGACCTCCACTCGATTTAGTGAACAAAACAGCATTGTCAACAAATAAAGAAAACTCTCGAAAAAGTACTGTGGACAATTATCATGTGCCTAATGAGAAATCCCATCATTCCTTTGAGAATTATAATATTTCCAAACGATCAGAATCTTCACTCAATAGCGAGGATGTGAAGAGTTCTTCAGATGATTTATCGGATATTCCAAGTGACAATTGTACTTTGGGTTCGTCAGAATATGTCTCATCAGATGCATCTTGTCCTATTTTAAAAACCCAACCTAATGTCAATATTGTAGTTTCCAATGAGATTAATTTTTATCGAACCAATACTAAAGATGTTGTTTTTACCAATGATATCATTTTCCATAAAATTTGCTCCGATGACGAGAACAAAGAAAACATTGATTATAACAATACTTCAGGCGACTGGATGGGTTTTGAAAATGCAAAGTTTTAATTTAAGTTTCAATTACGTTTATTGGATTTATGTTTATTTAAATAAATTATACACTTCTCCTTAACAATTGGCATGCCTTTTTTTATATGTTGCATATAAATTATAATTAATTTAGATTTTCATTATGTTTTGGGGTGGTTTTGTGTATTGTAATATTTGGTAAAAAGGTCCGTCCTGAGTATTAACAGGTAAAATGTTTGATTTTTTTCCATCACTTTTACTTTTTTTTTGTTTTTTGTCTGTTAAAATTTCTAAATGGAAAGACTTCTTATAATTTTTTTATTCGTTTTGTAATCTTGATTGTGGTATCAAATTTAAGTTGATAGATAAGTGGTTGTTGTGGAGATTTTGCAACTAATTTTATTAAAGACAGAAAGTGTCAAGTTCAATTATGTAAGCAACTATCCATCGTTATTCTAAGTCAGAAGTAATTTTTCTTAACATTTTCAACATCATTTTACAAAGTGGTTAATTTAACTGAATAATATTCAATATATTATATGTCCGATGGCATTTTCGCCATCTCGCTATGTTTTTTCAATCTGTTTACCACAACTGTTAAAAAAATTGTAAGAATCAGCCATTATGAGCCTTGAATGTATTACTATATTCGTTATTATAATGTTACAAATGTTTTAGGTGAAAACACTGTAAACGGAGATCAGTCTGACGCTCATATAAGCACTTTATCCCATAGTAGTAAAGAGGTAATGTACTGTTCATAATATCAATGATAAATATTTAATTTTAAAATAATTTAATAGGATCGCTCTATATCTGAAGGATCTCCGAAGAAGGACAAGAAAAAGAAGAAAGGCTTAAGAACCCCATCATTCCTTAAGAAGAAAAAAGAGAAAAAGTCTCGCGACGCCTAAAATTTAATGGTAAAATATATATTTTTTCCTCTCGTTAATTAATATGTGGTTTACAACTTTTATACCTTAGGCACTGCCGATGATAAAAAAAATAATTAATTCTAAACAATCGCCTCCTTCATCGAGACTGCCAGCGACATATTTTGTTCATTTTACTTAGTATGTAGCGCAGCAGCAATTTTTGATTAGACAACTCTTGCACTAAGATTTAACAAGTGTGTCATCAGTGGCTGTATTGGTTTATTAAAAAAATGCAGATAATTTTTAATATATTTTTAGCTTTAATTGTACAGGAAACCAGAGTTATTCTTTTGAATTAAAAAATTACTGTATTCTCTTAGGGTTAATAAGAGTTAGCGAACAAAATAAACAATTTGACATAAATAAAATTATATTTATATAGTGTGTACAAACTAGAACTTTGTATGATCTGTGTGTTGAAACAATAATATATTCATTCCATTACATTGCTCATCCACTATACCACATTAGTTTCAGAAAAACAATAAATTACTTCCAGTATTCGAGATACTATTTTTTTAAATCATACAAGGTTCTAGGTTTTCTAGATTAAGCTTATAACTAAACTGCTTTATCAAATTCTATTGTTGACTGCTGCGATCTAAGTTTACAAATTTATGTTTAGAATTGATATGTTTTATTTTTGTTTCTTAGAAATTAGGTTAAGAGTGATTAAATATCTAATAGAGTCGATATTAAATAGGAGCTTTAAAAATTGAAAAAAGGCAGTTTAAAACTGTGACTGTACCTCCCCCGGAAGATTGGCATCACTTTTTAAATTGTTTATTCTGTGCAATATGTGAAATAAATAAAAAGGTGTGCCTATTTTTTAAATTATAAAACAAACACAGTCATAATTGTGATTAAATGGAGTTGTTTTGAAAATGGACACGTTTATTATAACTAGGACTACAGTGCATTTATTTTCTCTCTTAACAGAAAAATTTATTTTATACAATGTCTAGTACTTTTGCTTTAAGCTTTTGCTATTTTGTGGTACATTGTTGATAGGAATCTTATTTTCATATGTCGAAATGGAGATGTACGAATGCAAATATTAAAAATACGATTGCAATTATTGCAATAAATTTTCATCTTAACAACACTTTTTCTTCCTTTTCTGGCATTGGGCGCGGGAACTATGAACACATTATATTTTTGTTTATAGGTATTTGAATATTTTTCCGATTATATTTGACGTTTTTTCTGCACAAAAGTACTCGTTTTATATGTAATATTTTTTTGTTCTATTATGATTAAAAAATAAACAGCTTTTTCTCGATAAATTGAAGAAGTTTCTTTTAATTAAGTTAATTTTTAAAGGTTATTATCCTGTATTAAGGTTCAAAATCCAAATGATAACATATTAATAAATTTTTATTTTAATATTAAGATGTGTATAAAAAAATGATATTACACATACCTAATATTTTCGATTTCGATTCGAATTTTCAAATATTTTCTAATCAATAAGTTATAAGATTGATATATGTGAGAGCTCCATGTTTGGTACTCGTACTAATAAAAAAATGTAGTTTTTAAATTTATTAATTACTTACTTTTTAATATAGTCTTTTATATTGGTTTGACACTCATAACTTAGCGATACTTCAAAGATTTTATAACGTTCAAAAAATGTGAAGTAATGATTTATTCATATCTGGAAGTAAATTGTAGTAGCCGTCAAGCATTCTGTTTCACTAACAGGTGTAAGTGATCTCTTTGCGTACAATTGGGTTCTATTTAAGTTTAATACAAATCATAGTATTTATTTACTTAAACAAACTAACATTTTAAATTTAAGTTTATAATTTATTAAAACCACAAATCACAGCTTAATGTATCACTAGTTAACATTTAATTAATATTAATAGTTTCGCTTTAATGAACTTTATGATTTTCTTTCAAAAAATCGAATCCTTGGATATACTTTAAAAACCAGAAGATTCCAGATATTAAAAAGAAAACTTCCACTATAACTAATGTATGATAATCAATATCAGAAAAACGAACCCTTTGAACAACCGTTACTAAAATTAGGCACCTTAAGGCTTCAAAAATGGCTGCATTTTGAGAATTTTCAAATAACAGTCCAATGTTTGTTAAAGATGCAATTATATAAATAACAATCATCAATACTGTAATAGGACTAAGAGCCTAAAAAAAATATAAATAATATGGATTGAGCGTAAAAAAATCAATAACTTGCCAGGTATCTGAGGGCTAATTGGTGAAATCCGTAAACCACCACACTGAAATGGATCAACAAATAAATATTACACCACCTAGGCAATTTTACATCATATTTTTCCTTTTTGGTTACCTTTTTGGAAAGTAAAAAATTAATGAATGGTATTAGTTATTTAATTAAAACTTACTTTAACTTTATCCTCATCTAACCCTAATCTTGGTTTTCCAGGTTGCCAGCTTGGCCCGTAAAAAATCGCTGCTAATTTATTCCTCCATCCCTTCATTTTTTGAAAACTTTCAAAAACATATTTGGTATAAAACGTCTATAAAATAATATATTTTTCTAATTTATTATACTTTTTATATGAATTTTAAAGTCAACCTGTAAATGTAGCGGATTAAATGAAGGCTGATTATAGATTAAACCATAGATAATTTCTTCATCGTGTCGTTCTTTGGCAAAAGTTCCAAATATGCGATCCCAAATAATTAGTACTCCTCCGTAGTTTTTATCTAAACAGTAAATGTTACTTCCTAAAATAACAATAATCAATAATAATGTTCGTTTTAAATGAAAGAAAAACATTTACCATGATGAACTCTATGGTGATTGGGTGTATTTAAGATATACTCCAAAGGTCCTAAAGTTTTTACAGTTTCCGTGTGAATCCAGAATTGATAGAGTAAATTGAAATATTGATGTGTCATGAATTGGGATGGAGGAATCACTAATGCCAAAGGAAGATAGAAGACCTTTAAATTATTTTTTAGTATTACAAGGCATGTTTTGGTTATTACAATTTTAGTCTTACAAATCCACACCATCCCTGTAACATCGATTGTCGTAGACCCACAGCTAAGTTGTATTCTTCAGAACTATGATGGACTTGATGTTGAGCCCAAAGAATATGGATTTCTTTGAAAAACAAAGTCATTTTAAAAATGAAAAAAAAATTAATCCAAAAGACTTACCATGACATGCTCTGTGAACCCAGTAGTAACAGAAATCTACACCAATAGCTGCTAAATACCATGTAAACGCACAGTCCCAAGGTAGATCATAAACACGAAAATACTGATAAATATAAATATACAAATAGCTTTCCGAACCTCTAAATAACAATCTGAAACAAAATATATTTAAAAAAAATTATATTAATTTCAAAACAATTTCTAGACCTTCCACACTCTAAAAATAGTCCATGTGATAAACTGGTTATACTATCATTCAGTCTAACAAAAGGCTTCTTTTCAAGGAACAAAATAATATTTTCCAAAATCATAAATAAAACAAAGTATGGCCAAGCCTAAAAAAAATGATTATTACATTGGGAAATTGATTTTTCCTTGATTGTCAATACATTGTAGAAAATTTTAGGGACATCCTTAACTTGACCGTAGGAATTCGTTCTAGGATTAACAATATAAAACAAATGTCCAATTCCTTGAAACACTTCCGCGGCCCAATCCAGAAAGTTCAATTGCATGTCATTAACACTAACCGAATTCATGTATAACGAGGTAACTTTTAACTCACACTTAGTACAGTTTTCCATATTTAAATGCGATAAAGGTATCATCTTAAAATTAATTTTAAGCGAACAAAGTGTTCATTGGCCAAGTGCCAAACTCGTATGTTTTGCAATAGTATTGTTTTGACGTTAAAAGTAATATCGATATTCAAAATCAATCTGAAACGCACTCAAGTCGGCCCGCTTTATAAATATTTCTTTCACCTGATGTTGAAACAAACGATTATTTTCATCTCGTTGGAGGGAACAACAATAATTTCTTTAATTTATTAATTTATTGACAATAATATTTTTATTCCACTAGTCTTGTTTACAGGAAATGTAACTCTACGTAGTTATTAACTCAACGTTACTTCGAACTTGTCAATATTTTGTTAATAATTTTTTATTCTTAGTCACCTGAATCAGAAGGGATCAAATCACGTAAGAAATACGTAGGAGCTATTACGTATCACCTCAAAACCAATAAAACTATTTTCTTTTTAGTTTGATCACTTGTCATTTTTTTCATTGCTGTAGTCATCTTACAATAGAAGAATATAGTGATAGATCTGAGTCTCTTTCATAGTTATAAATTGCTCTAAATAAAAATCTTCAGAATGGCGCTGAAATATTGCTAAATACTGCTCTGATATGGTCTTGTGAACCATTTTTATGAAAACCTCACACAATACATGATAAGCTCTCTATTTGTCCGCGTTTACAATCTTCGATATTAATGTGTGTAATGAAAATATTCGTGTTTTAATCATCCAAGAATTGGTTATAGCTTATAAACGTTATATTAGCCAAAAAGAATATCGTAGCTATTTGTTATCTAAAAACAAACAATTCGCACGCACAATCTTATATAGTAACAAATAAATCATACACTCTTCAAATATTTATTAACGTGTTTTTCAAAACTTATTTTTGAGTTACTGCAACTTTCGTTGGACACGTTGACATGTCAATTAGTTTTTTCAAATAAAGTCTTTTTCTCAATAGAGAATCTTTCAATAGGGTTTTCGCATTAACCATTCCAATATCTTGCTTAATGAATAGTCTTGAGATATTCTCTTTAATTCTCACAAATAAAGTCTTGAAGAAACTTATTAATAGGAGCTATTTCTTTCAGGTAGCTCTAAATGAAACGAGGCACGGTTATGTTTTTGCGCCAATTGGATAATTTCCAAATATCTTTTAGAATTTATAAGGATATCAACCTAAAGAGAACGGTTCACCTGCATTTTTGTTGGTTCTGCAAATGAATATTGTTCCATTTTCAAAATCTAATCTTATTTTAAAATAAAAATGCAAAAAAAATCCAAAAAAAAAATTTTAGGTAAACTGTAATCAAAACATTGCGCACCATAAATTTTGTGCCAATTAGTAATCAGATTTGTCATATTTGTGTTTTTCTTTTTTGATATACATAGTATGTTTTATGATTTATAACAACAATTAAACGACTTTTGAACCGAAAAAAACCTCTAAAATGTCTAAAAACATTTGTTAGTTAAAGATGAACATAACTTTTCAACATGTTACCGTTGGTTTTGCCGGTAAAATATTTATGTTGATTTTATATCGTTTAATTACTTTGGATTACTTTCTAGGTACTTCGAAAAATTCACTCGTGAAAGGTTATTGAAATTTTCCTATTACCTTTTACTCTTTTGTTTATTGTAGTGAACAAATAAAGAGAAGATAATAAATCATTTCTTTACAAAATGCCCATAAATCTAAGGTTTTTCTTACGTAAACGTTTTTTGTTTCATTTATAAATAAACTTTGCTGTTAGACAGTTAAATTGTTTATGCATTGAGAGTAAAGAAAGGAAAATTTTTAATACATGGTGCTCCGCATTTGCTGAAGAAATGTAATCAGATCACCTCATCATCCACGCCACTCCTTCGTGAAACCCAATAATAATGATGTTGCAAGATTAAAAATNCTCCTAGCGACTTCAAAGCGGTATACTTTTTTTAAGCAAAAAAGATAGGAGAATCGATTTTTGTAGTCCAAAATGGCATACAGGGTAACACAAAAAAGTTGTAATGGTTTAAAGGGGTCGAAATCGTCGCCGGTGGCGCCCTCTAGAAGATGCACTCAAATCGACCACAAATTTGAATTCCTCATCCTAAACAACCCCTGTATACAGAATTTCATGAAATTATTATGAAGCAGTCAAAAGTTATTAAAAAAAATAGAATTTAGTTTTTCAACTTTGACGCCCTGTATCTTGAAAACTAAACGACTTAGAGCAAATGTTCATATGAACTTATACACTTATTTTACCATGCCCTATTCATTTCCAGGAGATTGCCCACATTTTTGGAAACACCCTGTATAGGATATTCTACCAGTGAATAGAGGGAATTATTTTAAATCGAAAAGTACTTCTAATAGGTACTTTTCGATTGATTTCGATTTCTGACAAGGAGTTGAAGTTTACCAATTTTTTGTCTTTGAATGTGCTGCATTAGAATTGGAAGCAGTGGGTGATGACTATTGTCGCGATAATAAATTGGTGGCATTTCATGACGTTTATTATTTTTGTAGTTTTATTAATTTAATTTTTAAAGATAAATTGTGAATTCAAAAAAAATTCACGAAAAAGATACATCGACGTAGTATAAAATTGCAGTTGACAATTAAAAAACTACAAAAATGACAAACGTCATGAAATGCCACCAGGTTATTAACGCGACAACAATTATCATCCATTGCTTTCAATTTTAAAGCGGTACATTCAAGGATAAAAAATTGGTAAACTTCAACCTTTTGTAGTTCTTCAATAGTGACAGTAGGGCCATTTCTTCATAGGTTTATTAATTAATTTATTAATTCCCTCTATTCACTGGCAAATATCCACTACCCGTTATAACTCACCCTGTATACAGGGTGTTTCTTAATGTCATGTCCAAACTGAAGGAGGCAATTCCTTGAGTTATTTCAAGGATACACCCTGTATACAAGCTGTTAGTTAATAAGGATACATATTTCACAGGGTGATTTTTTATGTAATTTTAACATAAAAAGTTTTTATAAATATATGGTCAAAGACATTTCATTTCGAAAATACGGGGTGCTCAAAAGTGTAATTTTTTTCTTATTTTTTAAAACAAATTTTTGAAATTTTATACGGTTGCTATGTTTTAACATAGTTACAAGAAAATATCATTAATTGAATTTTCTGCAGGGTGCTGTCTTTCCAGGGAAAATAGTCTGAAAACTAAGATCCTTATGGTTTTTACATATACCTATATCATATAATTACATTTCATAACCCTTACATTTTTCTGATAATTTTTATTATCTTACTTTTTTCCATATGTGTCACCATTTGTCAACTATTTACCAAAATACAATTATCAGACTAAATTATTTTTTATTCACTTTTACCATTTAGCCAAGCTTTAAGCGTTAACGCTAAATATTTTCTACATTCCGGTATGGAAAATTCTTATCAACAATATGTTACATCCATATCATATCTAGAAAATGCAAGTACTTCTTTCTCGTGGCTTTCCAATGCGTGTTAACTTTTAACACTCCGTATCGTCGAAGCGAAACGTTTTTGACCATATATTTATAATAATTTTCTGTGTTAAAACTATTTACTTATTAACTAACAGCCTGTACACATAAAGTAAATATTACAATGTAAAAACTTTTGAATCAATACTGAAAAGTGAAGTGAATACTTGGAAATAATATGATTCAAATCGAAACTGTAAAAATCATGTGGCTTCCAGGAATTTCTTGGAAAACCTAAAGCCAATACCTAAACATCTTTATATTTTTTTATTTTAATTGATATAACTAGGAATAAACAACGGAGTCTGTTTTGGCGCTGAATGTGTAATACAAGGGTCGCTCCGATTTAAGCTAGAATTTCATTGCTAATTGCTTACTGACGTTCAAATTGTTATATGACTGTTTATATCGGCAATATTTCGCAAATAAAGGATTGGATTATTTAAAAGATAAAGAAGAAATAAGATTTTAAAGAACTTCTTAGACAACTGTGCTCATCCTTGTCCCCGATCGACTCTTTCCATCATTTTGAACGATATGATGGTCTAACCATCTCGACTCCAGTTTCTATATTAAACGTCTTTCGAATTTGAAAAAAAAGATGCACGCAAATAATTTCTGTAGCGTTCAAGAATACAGTTGTTATATTTGGAGGTAAGTATCCTGTATAAGTGGCATATTCTGCTTTGCTGTTTGCATTTACAGATAAAAACACCCTCATTTGTAATATCTAAATATGTATAATCGCGTATCGAAAATGGTGTAGTTGTAAATTTGCAATTTTAGTAAAATTTGCTGTTGTTGCAAAGATAGATTTTCTGTTGATTCACAAAAACAACCAATAATTTTTATCTGTGTACCATGAATGATTTCTCACCTATCGGAACTGCCATTGATCAGAAAATTATTTGAGTTTACGTTTCCGCAAACAGCCTTCCAGTTCATAAATTCGCTAAGCCAACCAGAGTGTGTGTTTAGTTACATACTTGTAAAATTAGACATGCAGTGATGTTTAGTTTCTTATCTGAGCGATCCTCGTACGTAAATGAACATACAATAAATTGCTACTGCACAGGGTCTAGATTCGACTGTTCCCTTTCCCCTGTAATATCAAATTGTAACCTTAAGAGACAACGAAGCGAAAAACGGCCGATTCCTGAAGAACAAAAAGATGACAAATATTTTGAAAGACGAAGAAGAAACAATCAAGCTGCAAAAAAATCTAGGGACGCAAGAAAAATGAGAGAAGATCAAGTAAGTATTTCCTTAATGAATTAATGAAATATAATTCTGGGACATTTTTTTAGATTGCTTTAAAAGCTACTATTCTGGAACATGAAAACGCCATACTAAGAGCTCAAGTCTCAACATTAAGACAAGAAGCTTCATCGTTAAGAAATATGCTTTTACATAGAAAACCTTATGAAATTTCAACGCAAGAAGTTCCTTTATGTGTTATTTCACAGTGAAACTAACCATTCAAGATAAATGTCTTTTTATTTAAATATAAAATAACTTCATACCGAAACATAGGATAACAATTTTCAGTCTTAAAAATTGGTTGACTACAGTAAAATATAAAATCACATGGCACCTTAAATATTGCACTGAACAATCTTTTAAAGTTAAATCATGAGCACTGTTATTCAGTAACTTTGATATCAATAAAAAGTAAACTAATTATAGGGGCCTGTGACAAAAAACAAATGGTTCCATTTAACAAAAACTAATCATATTTAAAATTTAAATATATTCGAAACCAATGATAATTAAAATCTCATTTTTTTGGCAATGAGTACTATATTTCAATTTTAAACATTTACAAAATCACAGCTTGCTGGATTTATGGTTTTGATGTTATTCACTTTTTATCAAACCTCTATATTTTTAGAAAAATTTAAATAATGTAAAAAAAACTGCATTTAAAATCCCATGTGTAACATATAAAATCGTATTGAAATGCAATAAGAGTACAAATGTGAACAAAAATATAAAAGATTTCTCTTTAAGAAAACCTTATTTTGGTGTGATATTTTTTTTATCACAACCTACAGAGTAGAAAATAATTTTAAATTCTAAACCCTGTAAATAAAAACTATTCAATAATAAAATCAGGTACCTAAAACTTAATCATTTAAAGTGACTTTTACGGCTTCCTCAGGAGATTTATAAAAAACTTCATTATTTCCACTTAGTGTTACTGGAGCTTCCGAACCTCTCAAATATGTTTTATGAATAATTAAATGTGAAACACTACAAAGAACCCCTACGGCACTGAATACATGGAACGCACTTTTTCCTCCCACAAATTTGTATAAGAGTCCCCCAATGATGCTTCCAATTGAGTATCCTAGATAAAGAAAATACAGGAAATACACAATTTATACATAAATACTCTGTCAAAAAGCAAATTATAAACTTACCAACACCGTCATCCAGTCCTGCAGCAATTCCCTGCATAGTTGCAGAGGCACCAGGTGGTGCTAATTCATTAGCGTAAGCCACCACAGTTGTATATGTCAAGGCGTAAGTGGGACCTTGAAAAACGAATTCTACTGGTAGTATCCACCATGGGTTGGGAGCTATTGATATCAAGCCCAATCTGAGGGCGTAGTTGATAAAACACATACTGAAACAGTGCACGTGACCGAAACGTTCCAAAATTTTTCCTGAAATTAAAAAGCAATATGTTGTAAAACCAGTTTTATCACTATTTAAAAAGACATAGGTTATTCGAGAAGTGTTTAATTTGAGCGGAAAAATCACCCTAAATTAATTCATATTGTTTTGTGTTCAGGGAGATGCTAATTCATTAAGTTTAATATTTTAACTCAAGCTTTACTATGTAAACAACGTAATGCAGTTGCTATAAATTATTATGCCTATTGATATCAATGCATATCCAAATGTAAACTGTGCAAACATTGATGGCAGCGATAAAATATATGGATATATTTGTGGTAATAAGGGGCACCTCGTATAATTGAAGCTGTATGTTCATATAATAAATATATGAACTATATTATAGTACATTCAGAAATTAGGTGTCTACCTGATATTGAAAAAAAATGACTTCTCCACCAAGAGTTTCTGCAGCAACGATTAAACCTTCTAAAAGTTTAATTTTGGCAGTGCCTGTTGTCGCAGCAAGGTCTTCCACATACCAAAAAAGGAAATAAATAATAAATCCATCTAAAACACCAACTAAGATGGCGTAAATCATGAAAATTATCACATGACGATTGTTAATTAAATGTTTTATATCTTTAAATATATTTTTGGGTGCCTCCATAATAGGAAGCTACAAACAAACCTTATTAATTTATTACATTTCAAGCAAAATATTTACCTTTAACTTGGTACAACATAATAAATCTAAAATGGTACACACTACCATCACTATAATTGCCGGAATGTATGAAATCGTTTGTCCAGAAACTAAATCTACTATGTACCCTGCTATCAGAGCAGTGATTCCAAATCCTATGGTACCCCACACACGTTGTTTTCCATAGTCATAATCCTCACCTTAAATTTCTAATTAGCGTATCTATCTACATGTAATTAGTTAAGAAAAAGACCGTCACAACTATATTTTTGAGATAACATTATTTAAAAAAATTGGGGTTTTATTACTTTCATTTAGGAATTAAAATTTTGTCAATATAAGAAGTGAGAATTAACTAAAGTGATGACAGTCTTTCCCGAAAATATGGCTTTACATCTTGATATGTTACCTCCTCTATCACAGCAATCTAACAATAACGACATATAATAAATAAATAACCATATTGCACATAAAACTCGGCAATATTTGACGTGCAAGGGTATTATAAATTTTCCATTTTTTTAGTTGTGGCGATCTTCTTTTTAACCAACGATATAACAAAATACAACTTTGTTAGACAAACCTATAACGTCAAAGCATATAGCATCACTAATAGAATTGGCAACATTAAAACCAATTGTCCCTAAACACATGAGAATTAAGAAACTCCAAAAAGTCACTGATTGAAATAACAATGTCTCTTCAGTTTCAATATTTTCGATACAACGAATTTCACACGTTTTATTCCCTACTGCCACAGGATAGGTTTCGTTGTCCGATGCACATAGTTTTAGCAATGATGATTGCGTTGAATTAGTAGAATTTTCCATATTACAGAAAGCTACTGAAAACGTGTCTGGATGATCGAAACAGTCTGAGCTACATTCTACAGATTTAGTATGATTTTCACAGTTCAATCCTTCGAAGTCCTACAAGAAAAAATAATCAATGTTTACAATATTTTTTAAAAAAGAGTAAATATTGAAAAATGAGTCCCATTAACTAAACCAAATTGTATAACTACCGACTACTGACTATTGAATTACATGTATCCAAAAAGTAATCCTTGATTGGTCCTTCCACTACAGTATTACTAAGCGTTTTAGAAACAGGTATAAATGCTATCAGAGCGTAGGAAAGCGACATAAAAAATATCAACAGCATAAAAATCGTTTTTCGATAATCTCTATAAACATCTACAAGAATTCCAAATAATGGTTTAGCTATAAGAAATGTCAATGGCAATATTCCAGTCACTGTGCCCATTACAACTGTTGAAATACCCATTTCCTTTCCATAAACTGAAAGTTGTGGTAAAATTGGACCCATTGCTATGGCAATAGTAGATTAGTGTTTGAAATTTAAAAAGTAGAATACTTACCACTCATAAAAAAAAAGTAGTGGGCCTTAATAGGCAGTAAATATTTATTTATTTTCATGGTTATTTGCTTATGGAATACACCTAAAATAAAGATTAAAGATAAGTTGAAGAATACAAAATATTGAGGTCTTTTAGAGTTATACATAAAATATGAGGATACAAAATAAAGCTAGGGTTATATTGTTATTTCAAAAATAAAATTTTCCCTGAAATTTGCTAAGAAAATGAACTTAAAAAAAATCGCTTGGAGCCAGATTAAAGGATATAGAGGATATTCTACGCCCAACTGAATGCTATATTCATTAAGAATACTATCATTCAAAGAACTCCGTAAAACATTCTAATAATAGAATTGAGACAATTCCTTAGAAGTTCTAAATCTGTGGTTCCTGTTATTTTACTGCAATATATTTTAAAAAAGTGGCAACATAATGACATTTTCTGGAGAGATATGTAACTTCATTCAGGAGAAAACTTTCTTTTTCCAGGGATTTAACAAAGACATCATAACAAGATTTCCTTATTCAATTTGGTGTCAATTAGATGTAGAAATTGCCTGGTTTTTGAACTTGTTGTTTATGTATGTACTTGTTGGAGTAACAAGCATGAATTACAAACATAACAAGCATATTCTAGTTCCTAGAATGAAAATCAATAACTTTAACTTTTTTACTATTCAAGAATAGAATAACACAACTTAGCTTCTCCATATTACAGTGCTTTCATCCAATTGTCGTTTTTCAACCGTTACTTTTAATTATTAAGTGTCATTAGAATAATTGTATATTTCAATGATCATATTTCTGTCAACTTGAAGCACCTATGATTGAGCTGAGAGAATTGTCAAACTTTGTATTTATATGCTTCTATTTCATACAAAATATTCAACTTTCTCCAAAGAATCATTTCTTAGAGTAATAGCATGTATTATTTCTTCATATTATGTCTATTAAAAGCTTTGGATAAACTTTGGATATACTTCAGTGAACGAACATTTTTGACAAATTTTTTGCCAATCTTCTCAAATAAAGTCAGGCATCTAATACAAGATAATCCTGTTATTTGAATGTCATTAGGTAAATTACCTTTAAATTCACACTATTAATATGAAAAATTTGCATATAAGTTGAGGTGTTGTTACATAAGAAAAATATATATATTTTACCTTTAAGGGACGAGCTTGAATTGTTCACAATTATTTATTACTTTAATAATGATAGTAACAATTACGGCACAACCAAATTATAATTAGAAATAATGCAAATAACAGGTTTATTTACATTAGAAATGACATTAATGACGGTTACGAGATTTAAATATCGTATTGCTGTTTGTCTAGGTAATCAGGGGCAAAATGTGGGAATACGAAAAACAATAGACATATAAAAAGAAATTTCTTACATGAATGCTCTTAACTGCAGTAAGGGGACTTATCACATTTTTCAAAATGCTCAGAAAATGAATAAAACATTATATTTCTGAAACAATATCTATTTTGAATTAGTTTTTGGTTGCAACCTATCCTTCAAGATGTCTTTTACAAAAAAACAACTATTTTTGTTTTTTATTGTTTAACATTATGTAACAGTTCAATTTTACAAATGGACGTATGACTCTTCTGCTATAAATGATAACTAAAATTAATGTTATTAACACTCTTTTATTCAAATCGTAATTTTTGAGTGTAACTACCGTTGCCTAACTAGTAACGTAAAAATACAAAAACCACTATTCGGGACATTCTTTCTCACGTTTTTTTGACAGTAGTTGGCCACCTGGTAATATCCCATCAAAATTTCAAATAATTCTCTGAAATGAATTTTATTGTTTTTAATATGTCGATTATTTTCTTCTTATCAATAGGTAACTTTTCACAATAAGCTTTTTTTGTGTAACATATTATTATTTTGTCGGTATTCCTCATTCGATAACTGTTGCTTACAAAGCATTTTATGCCTTGCAAATTACTTTGTGGGCGGAAAAAATGGTCAAATGCTGAAAGGAAGCATAGAAAAGTATATCTTTTGAGTGCTGAGTACACTTTTCCTGTAAGATTTGATACTAAGACAGTTTTTTTTTTATAAAATTCTGACCATCAGTTTTTTTAATCGTAGATCCTTAAAGACCTGAATAATTGAGAATTTCTGTTCATTTTTAGATTCTTTAGATACAATTTCTATATATTCTTGGATTGTGCAAAATCTCTGTCTTGTTGAGCTACCGTTTGATCATACCAAAGTCACGGGGAGTATAAATGAATGTTCTCTAATGGGGAAGTAGGTATACTTGAATTTCTTCAAATCTTCTGAATGAAACCATTAGAAATAAAATTCCTTATAATATAATCAAAAAAAATTGCAAGAAATTCTACAATAATTAAATTTAATTTTTTTTATTTAAGCTGATAAAAAAAATTACAAAAAATGGATATACAGGGTGACCATGAAAAAAGTACAATGCATAATACCAAACGTTAGAGGATCATAAAATAAGAAAAAATGTTCTTATACATTAATATTCGATCGTTTGTTGTTTTCAAGATACAGAGTTTTTAGGTTTTTTTTTAATTTCTTGTGATTGTAAAGGGAAAATTGATTAAAAAATAATCCACATTATGCAGTATTGGCTTTAAAAACAATAACAACGAATAAGAATGATTAATTTAAAAAAATATATAAAATTCATAGATCTTCAGATTAATGGTCTTGTTTTTGGTTACACTTTTCCAATTTTTGAATTAATGATTGACATTATCATTGCCATTACCCATGGATTGAGAGCATCTTTGAAATATATCTAGATTATTACGAAATCTATCAGCAGATTTCATAATTGCTTTCCACTATTTATTTATACAGTATACACCTAATTAAATTTCTCAAAAATATTTAAAACTCTGTATCTTGAAAACAAAAGATGATCAGACATTAGTGTAGAGGGACTTTCTTTATTATTCTACGGTCCTCTATCGTGTGATACTATGAATTGTAGTTTTTTCATGGCCATCCTGTATAATATACATACAGGGTGTTTACGAACTATTGGCTTTATTTTTAAGGGGTGATTAACAATCTTAAGAGAAGGTGCTTAAATCCAAAACACCTTAAGAAAAATTGCATAACAAGAGATATATGTTTTTTTATCTACGATAATTATGAATTACTTAAAAATAAATTGTTTAAAAAATCATATCTCTCTTATTGTGCAACTTTGGATAAGTTGGTTTGGGTCTAATCAGCTTCTTTTAAGATGGTTAATCACCCTTTAAAAGAATAATTAAAAACAAAAAAATTGTTAACCCTTAAATAGTTTGAACAATCATACCTATCTCTATTTATTATGCAACTTTTATTAAGGTTTTTTTGGTTTAATCAACTTCTTTTACGGTAGTTAATTACCCCTTAAAAATAAAGTCAATTGTTCGTAAACACTCGGTATAAAGAGATAGATACCACGTTGAATATCCTGCAGAATTTTAAATCGTATTATTGCTTTTCGGTATTGGATAAAGTAGTATTTGTGAAATGGGTTGCAAATATCTCAGAAATCAGGGTTGACAACAAGCGATTGGACGAGCCATTGAACGTAAAATCTAATATTTGATTTTTCTGTCTATTATTCCATTTTCACGAGTTGCATTTATTTCCTTGCTTTCCGAGTTATGTACATATGCAGTCAATTTTCCATGATATCTGTATTATAATTTCGATCAAAACCAAAATAGAAATATACCATCGTTTTTTACATGTCATCTTTATATCAACATAAATTTGATCATTAGCAACAAAATATATTTAAAAATTATTCTGAAGTTAATAGTTGTTGGAATTGTTGCCGCATTAATTAAATATTTGTGTAAATTGCCGATGTTCACCTTGCAGTTTAGTAAAAATGATATTGAGTTATTTTCTCTTACCTTAGAAACAAATGCTATTTTTATTAGTTGAAATACATTTTTTTATCTATTATCAACTGGTCTAAATTTACAAACCATATGAGTGTCACTAAAACAGTTAAACACACACGAGAGGTCGGTATTAATGTCTAATCAGAATAACTTTGGGCAGCGTTTTCATCGAGCAGTTCAAACGGGACAAATTATAAATACGTTTATTATCTAACTTTGTCTGCAGATAATAAAATGATGTTTTAATAGCGAGACTAGCAATTAAGATAAAAATTGTTAATCAGACTACTAATTGTAATATAATGAAAGGAAAACAAAGGGATTGATTAAATGTTTTTGCACTTGTCATTAATGTACAATTTTAATGTCGACTTACTTCTTTATTTTATAGATTTCCCTATTCATACATATGTGAATCCTTGTTCCAATTTTGAATGAGACGCCTTTAAATTAAGCATATGCAACCAAACATACAAAGCGTAGAGGGCGCTCCAACGAAAGTAAACCAATCAAACAAGAGAACGTTTGTAAACAAGGATAGACTGTTTGCTATTCTTGTCCAACCTCTTTGTTAAAATCGGTTGTTGTTTTTTCCGTCCAATCAGCTGATGCTTGTTGTGTTCTGGATGACAGTTGCTGGCAAGTGATCGTTCTATCAGCCATAAATGTTTATTTTAAAAATAGGAAGAGACAATTTATAAATCGGGTGGAAATTGTGCGTATTAACTTTGGAAATTTCATTACAGTATTTGGCTCAAGTCGAATAAAAAATCTGCTAATAGATTTTCGGGTAATTCGATTCGAAACGTCAGCCATTCGTCTTTTGGTTCTTTTGTGTTACGAAATGACGCAGTTGAGTATGCAGTGATTTTTCCTTGAAAAACTCGTAATTTTTTGGTAAGTAACATGATGCAATCCCATATGATGTTATTTTTCTATATGTGAATCGTTGTTAAATGAAAAAATACCCGGTGATAGCTGTAATTCTATTACTTTATTTTAATTTTGTTTTCATTCCACACCCTTTGTTTGTTGCCAAACAAAAAACTTGAGACAAGCGAGTGTTTTCAAGGTTTTTTTGGAGATTGTCTATTTTTTCCAATTTAAAAATATGTTATTGTAGAGTAGACGGTTTTATTTTATCGAAAAAAATATTTGAAATATAGTTTATTTTAATCTTTTAGTGATTTAGAAATTTTCCATGTAATTAGTAGGTAGACCTACTAATACAACTCCAAATCATGTCTGCGGATTCTCCAAATCACGCCAGGCCAGAATTGAGTGCGGCCATACAAAATATTGTCATCCCACAGCCAGTTACTGATCCCACAATTTTGGATAGTGTTGCAGGTAAAACAAACGAAAATAAAAAATAACTAAAAACAAAAAAGAACAATTAAAAACAATAGCTGCTGTTCTACATTTTAAAGGGATACCTTTTAGTGTCGGTTTTTAATTAAAGCACATTATGACTGGGAACGACTTCTTAAAGCAGAAATATTATTGGATTGAATGGTACCTCATTGAAGGTCGTTTTAAATTCCGTTCAAAATATGATATTTTTTGTTAATTTCGCCCCAAACAATCAGTCCATCTTAAATGTTTTAGACACATTTTTTTCAAGATAAACACCACGTTTTACTTCAACCCCCAATAAGCCATAACTTTAGTTCTTGTACGTCCATCTTTTCACAGTTTTATACTAAATTACAGTTAATTAACGAGTCTTGAGAGAGTCGTGAGAGTCTTCTTTAACAATGGCTTTTCTTTAGCCTGCATAAAATAAAATAAATTTTCTCTCTACGTATTCAAGCCAATCGAGCAGCAATTAGAACCATAGTAAAGCTGACCACAGAGTCATTTGTGACGTAAGACGTAACAATAACTTTATCCTTGTCAGGGTCTGAGAACAACAAGGAATTTACAGCCTCGATGTAGTGGACGGTTTGAAGAGTTCTACTCCCGAAATTAATTATTAATTACGTCCTGGATATGAAATAAACTTATTAACCGCTGGAGATGTAATAGTCAGAGCAAATGGCTGCAAGCAAAATTTCTAATGGATATTACAAAGCTGCTACTAACGTTAAATAAAGAAAAGCTAATTGGACCATTGGTCGACTCGCAAAGCATGCCATCTTTAACACTATTTCTACCGAAGGTGTTAAAAGATATCTCATGGAAGAAATAATAAATATACATTTTTCTGCTCCAGAAAGAGATTGGAAAAAATATGGCATAATTAATTTAACAACTATTATAAGAAAAATTAAAACTCTTATCGAAGACAAATAATTAGTTAAACAAATAATAATAATTTTAAACAAAAATCTCAAAAAGTGTCTTTTAACACCTTCGGTAGAAATAGTGTTAAGGCAAACCGCTTCAGACTCTAGCTTGCACAAACAACGAAATTATCGATATAACTATCGAACCAATCTATCGATGACAATGTCTATTATCACCATCCGAAATGAAGATGTTTTTTGTTGATGACATTTAGAAACTCTAAAGAAGATAAGTTTGTGAAGAGTCCAGAGCTTTATGAGAAATTTCAGTCTGCGACTGTTGAATCACAATTAAAAAGATCAGAGATCCAAGTAATAAACTACAAACTTGTTGACAGTTCCTACTGTCAATTACATACTATGTATTTGTGTTAGTATTGAAATCAATTTCTTTATTTCCTAGAAACCTTAATGTAATTTAATTTAAAACCAATTGAAAAAGAGGTGTCTTTTAGACTGCAGCAAAACAGAAGTATTGAAGATAGAAATATTTCAAATTGTTATTCTATGTAAACTCTCTATTAGTCCAAATATTAATCCTAATTTTATGTATACAGGGTGTTTCCTAATTGTGGTGACAAAAGCCTATGGGAGAGTCGTCTCAGCAAAATATGAAAAAAATTCATATGAACATGGGTCCGAAAATGCTTCGTTTTCGAGATACAGGGTGTTAAAGTGTAAGAAAAATGAACAGTTTTTATGTTTTAATTCACAAACGGCTTAAGATTTTTTAACGAAATTTGGTATACGTGTTTACCATATTGGTAGGTTTAATCCGAAAAATTGCCAGCTTTAATCATTCATCAGTGACGGAGGTAAGAGTGTCATCTGTCACTACAATTTTGTGTGAGTAAAAAGGACACCCAGATCTCCATTACTGATGAATGGTTAAAGTTGGCAATTTTTCGGATTAAATCTACCAATATGGTAAACACGTATACCAAATTTCATTAAAAAATCTTAAGCCGTTTGTGAATTAAAAAATAAAAACTGTTCATTTTTCTTACACTTTAACACCCTGTATCTCGGAAACGAAGCATTTTCGGACCCATGTTCATATGAACTTTTTTCATATTTTGCTGAGACGACT
>JABRWK010000275.1:72590-101126 GCA_013372445.1 Hypothenemus hampei | reverse complement strand
GAGTACTAGGAAATATCAACGTGAGATATATTGTTTTCAAAAAAGTAGCAATAGTGTTCTGAAAATTGTATGTTTCTATATTTTAAAGAAAAGAAGAAGTCGTAAATGTAGCAAAATTGGGGACACCCTTCACAGGTAGCACCTAGATATAGTAATAATTAAAAATTGACTGTATTATAAGTAATACATATAGGGGATTTCCGAACTACTCATTTTATTTTTAAGGGGTGATTAACCACCTTAACAGAAGTTAATTAAACACAAAACACCTTAACAAAAGTTGCATAATGAGAAACATATCTCTTTTATTATCTTTTTATTATTTATTATATCTTTTTATTTATTATCTTTTCTTTTTATTTATTATCTTTTATTAGGTTAAGAAAATTTTGTCGTTATTCAATTAACCAAACTATGTTCGCGCATTCCTTCGTTAATTTCAGTTCAATTTGGATCGTTTTGGTATCATTCGAAAACTTATATTATTGGCTTGCAAATTTACAGATTAGATTGTTTCATTGGGAATTGACTGTAAAAATATTAACGTTGAATATGAAGTCTAAAAAAATTGATTTACGTGATTCTATGCTTTATGAGTTCCAACTTTGGCATAGTGCTACAGAAGCTTATAAAAATTTTATGTGCTGTTTTTCGATTATCCAAAACATACTTTCGTAATATCCAAAGATGGATCGAAAAGATAAAAAATAGAAAAGGATCTTACTTACCTCAACCTTCGAAACCTTTATTTTTCTTGTTTTTGACTGAAAATGAACGAATTTCGATGTTTTAAAAGCCAAATCCTAACTTTTCAGTTAAATCTACCTATTTACAAGCAAATTTATTAACAATGTTAGTGAAACTGCAAATTTGAATTCAAAGAAAACATTAGAAAACAACAGAACTTTCTTGCTAACCTAACATTATTATTATTTTTTCTCTGAAGGTATCTATGAATTTCTTATTAAAATTATATCTCTTTTATTACACAACTTTTGTTAATGTGTTTGGGGCTTAATCACCTTTTTTTAAGATGGTTATCACCTCTTAAAAATAAAATGAGTAGTTCGCAAACACCTTGTATAATTTACATATATATGTACATACTATATTAAAATATATTTTGAGTTTATATGTATTTTACATCTAGCGAAGAAAATGACCGTACCATTGGCACCAATGGTATGATTGGTGCCAATTGTATGATATCATATCAATAGTGTGATATTTTTTATTACTTTTGTGATACTCAATGTTTAATGATAGTACAAAATTAATTTGAATTAGAGCAAACATTGAGTTTTGTGTTTTCTAATTTAAATAACTAAAAATATATTTTTTTATACACTCTGTTGAAAAAATATCTCCGTCCATTTATTTAAAAGGGAATTTTAAGAATCTGCCATCAGTACCAAAAATTTCAATTTTAGTTTTGTTTATTGAATAACGAAAAAGTAACTTTATTAATCGTTAGTGCATTGATAAATTGCAGGCTTCAAACAGATACCGAATACAAATTTCCTCCAATTATTGCAAGTTGTGAAACGTCTGATGGTGTATCCCGCTAAATCATCTTGATGGCCGTGCTTGTTGACTGAGGTTCGCTTAATGTTTGGTATCTTATTTTCCAATTTTCCCTGTTTTTGCTCGACCGGCTCACTCGTTTTCCTGCCTGCCTGCCGGGTCTCAAGTCTTTATTGGAAATTCCGATTCCGCCGTCAGACAGTTAATTTGAAAGCTGAATGAGTACATAAAATCGGCTCCTCTCCCTTAAATGCCCCAAATAGCTTTTACGCCAGCTTAATTCGTTTAATAATCGTTCCGGCACGCAACCCGAATTCTCTCATTATTATCTTTTATTGATTGGGTTTCCCTTTGACTCTTTTGCTACTCATTTTGCCTTGACTGCGCTGAGAAATATCATTTAATGCTAAACGAAATTATGCAATAACGTTAATAATAAACACTTATCATTCATTTAAATGATTTTATTGATACATATTTGAACTTAGGGTGTAGCAAGTACGATTCGTTCCAGAAAATATTTCAGGACACCACCACATATAACATACAATCATTTATCTTACGGGCAATTAAATGCTTTATGAAAGGGTTAGGGCCTGGAAAGCTAATACGGTGTCGTTGCCACGTAATTGCCTTTGGCCAGTAATAAATTCTGTCAATGGCCCCGGAGGAATTTCATATAAGTGCACGTTAGTTAACCCCCTTCACTAACACCACCCTCAGGTTCCTAGGAATGAGAGTTTCTACTTTGTTTTCTAGGTCTAAACTATCTCTACTCATGACTGCATAAATTTATTTATAAATTATGTATTTAGACCCTTTAAATTTAAATTTATTAATTGTTTCAAAACTTTTATTTCCATTTATTTAAAAGTTAATAAGCAAATTTTATTACATTACTACTTTGTTGGATAACATTAAATTACGCATCTACACTTCTATACAGTTGGAGTTTTAGGTCATGTAGTTTGTATATGTTATATTGATATTTTACAAAATCAATCCCGTCAAATGTGAAAACACATTTGAATGCTGTTCCTTCATTGACGAGATTGGCAATTGAATTGAGAAAATATTTACAAAAGCTAATGTTTCTTAGTTTGACAGCTTTTTAAACCTACATTCAGAAAATACATAAAAGAAAATATTACATATTATGATCAGTAACTTGACTGAAAATATATGAAGGTGTAACCGAACACGTAAAGTAGATTCCTGATCATGATGGGTAAAAAGTAGATCAATTGTAATAATTCTCTACGTTGAACCATATCTATAATGCAGATCAAAGTTTAAAAAACAAATGTGTACAGGCTCCTAGAATTGCCTTTCTCCAGGTCCAGATATTCTATAATATATATTTATATATATGGTAGTTATTACATAGATAAACAGTGTTTCCTCGTCGTTCTCGCAGAGTCTACACTCTTTGAACTATTTTATTTTTGGCATCATCTCTACTGTAGAGAACATCTTGGAACATTAAGAGAGTTGTCCAAGGCAGAATATTTTACGAGATATCTTATTGGGGTTACTTACAGTGATTTAAAAAAAATTGGGATGGTAATTAAGCTTCAACCACTAACAATAAATTTATTTTTCATTATTATCTAATATTAAATAATGATTTGAATGCCTTTGAACTGTAATCCAACCTTGTTGATATTTAACTATTAACAGAAATATGTTTAGTTATTTTTCACATACTTATCTACAAATTTTCAAAAATCATATCGTATACATTAGACATATTATTAAAAGTTATTTTTTTTAGGGCAACTAGATAATTCCAAAGATTTTTCAGTGCAAGATGGCTTAGGAGGAAACTTTAATAAAAAAAAGAAGAAAAAGCGACGCCATAGGTAACTATTTAAACCAACTATATTTAGTAGAATACTTAATCTAACTTGAAAAAAAAAACTGCATTGCTTCATATGTATTTTTACTATATTAGTTGCACAACTATAAACCCATTTTGTATATTTAACTTTACAAAATCGTATGCAACAACTTGCAAGCGCTAAATGTGAGAATCGATTTCACATTTACGAATTTTCAATGGTAAAAGCTTCGCTCTGAACCGACGCTAAATAAATTTTTCAATCGGCCTAATTTCAAATTCCAGACGTTTATCAATTTTCCACGATTTCATCGTCGATATACGATATTTCGTTTTTCTTTAGAGTAAAAGTTTAAGAATATTTAATGCGTATAATTTTGATTATTTATGAGGGAAAACTAAAATAACAAAATGATCTGAAAAAAAGATAATGTGAAAGATAAGTTTCCATATTATGATTTGTTTCTTGTTATTTCATCCAACTTACGTTGGTTGAAAAGTTTTACCTCTTATTCACAATCGAATAAAGTTCAGGTCATTTTTCAAAAAAGTCATTATCAGATTAACTACCCTTGGTGGGTGTGTGGCAGGACGATTTTCACGAGCTATCAGCTGGAGGAATTGGAGAAGGCGTTCAAAGACGCCCACTATCCAGACGTTTATGCCAGAGAAATGCTCAGCTTGAAAACGGACCTTCCAGAAGATCGAATACAGGTAAGAAAAATTCCCGAGATATATTGTATGTAGCATATACGTTATATGACGCGACGTTATAACAGCAGTTTCTCGCTTTTGCTTACTCCACTTCTTCGGCCATTGTAGGCGTCACGTTATCCGGCCAATTCCGACCAATCACGGTCACGCATTCGCATTAGTCCCTGGGGTATTTGATGTCAGATTTTCTTATTTTCACTCAGGCCAGCATTTTCAATTGTCTTTGCTTAATTATTAGTCATCACAGGCAAATGCTGAATGAATAGGGGATGGATGAATGTAAACATTATGGATTCCATTCGAGTTTTAACCTGAGTAAATCTTTAGAAATTTTATGGGTCAATATCGAATAAAATGTTTATTTTGTTGATACATAAACATCTTATACGAAACTATTAAATATGATATATGTAATAAAATTATGCAACAATGATGAAAAAAGCCTTTAAAATATAGTTTTCATGTAATTAACATGGAATTTTCCCTAACCTTCGGAAAACGACACACTCACTGGTTACACGTTAATTTCAAAATATAATTATTGCCTAAAAAAATGGAACAAATGGTTATTGTTATTTTTGCTTACATTATTAATCATTACTTTTAGGTGCATTAAAATAAGATTAAATGCGTTAAAACCGTAAGTTTGCCAATGGGCTCATTCAAACATACTAAGAGAATAGTAATAAGAATTAATTAAGTTTTTATTAACAAAAAGTTAAGAGAAAAATTCTATATAAATTATTTCAATATTTAGTTGGGGGGAATTTTAAGGGATTTTAAATCTTTTTGTTTTAACGTTCTATAATTTAGTTCAATCTTTCGCTTATATTTTTCAATATAAATGGAACATTTTTAAAAAAAGTTGTGACTTTAAATTGATCTGAGAAAACTTATATTGTAATGTTGCAAAAGATATTGGGGATACAGTAGCATTAGTTTTGATCCTATAGAATAATAAAACTGTTTTAGAATTGTGAGTTACATTGTTATTTTTAAACCACCTTTTAAATGGTTACCGTGGTTTTTTAATATTATTGTCCATTAAATCTGATGACTGAAAAAAAACAAAAAAAAAGATGGGGAGATCTGTGTAGTGATTACTGCACGGTTTAAAATCGCCGTAATGATTCAACTCGTCATTGAAAAATCACGATATGACTGATCACTAATGACAGAATGGTTTTTTACTGTGCTCGAATAAAGCTATTAAAAATCCGTCTAGTTAGCATCTTAGCAAATTTTCAATTTGATAGAGTGATACTAATAATAATTTTCATTTTTCTAAAAATTGTAAATTTTTATTTTTAACGATTTTTCTTTAATGAATATTAAATATCGACAAAGTTCTTGAAAACCATTCGTCAATTCATTGATCCATCGGTGGGATCAATGAATGTGGCCAGATTTTCAGAAAAATAATTATCAGAAGATTAAGTTGTCCAACAAGGGGGCCAACCAAATATCCGATACACAACAATTCGGAAGCACTTAGTCTGATTGCAAACGAAAATCAAATTATTTTGACCGATTGTGTACGCTTTTCGAGAGGGAAAATCTGACGGACCTTAAGGAAAAGATTAGGCGAATGTTGTTAACTCAACGAAATTCAGAAAAAAGAAGACGAAATGCTTCCTCTTAAATTTATTATTATCATCAGAAATACTATAAATACATATCAAGTCGAGTGATGTTATTATTTTTTCATCGAGACGAGTGCCGATCTAGTGGCAAAATGACAGACATCTGAATGCCAGTCAATCATTGAAAGACTAAGAAAATGAAGAAGAGAGAAAAGAACCCTTCTTCAAAACGAGTCGAACATATCGCGTAGGTTTTGAAATATTATTGACAACAATGGACTACGAGACATGTGAAGATCGGGAACGATGATTTGACTGTTTTTACGACGGCTAACTAGGCATGTGACTGACGACGAGTGGGTTTCTTTATGTATTTTTTATTTTATTTCGAACTTGTTATTCGATGGGGCAATTTTTGGCTGATTATTAAGTATTAAGGTATAATTTACCGGGTTGGACGCGAGAAATTTGTGTGCGGTCCACTCGAACGAGGGGCCTTAACAAACATAATTAGGCGATGACATAGCAAAATCTATAGTCAAGGTGTTTGAACGAACCTAATTTTAGGCAATATTATATTTAACTTGGATTAACTGATAATTTTATAATTATAGGTACATAAGACTAGGTATGTAAGAATCTTCGACAAGATCTTAATTTATTCCAAGAGTTTTTTTTTTTGAGAAAACAAACTATCGTAGTATTGTTCAGAAAATCTTACAGTAACAATAAAAAATTATATAACATTATCTAACACCACACCTGAAATAGATTAACATAATTATAATTAAGAAAAACATATTATAAAATTTACTTTTAAGGTAGTCGATATGGTAATTGCGATGTGTTATATATTAAAAAGTGTAGACAATATTTATTTTATTTATCGAACTCTAATCTAAAAATATTTTCGATTATAAAGAGTACATCATAAATCTTTTGCGATATGGAACTTTATTATTTCAAATTGAACAACATATATATTATAATAACTATTTTAGATTCTACGTAAAAATTACTCATTCCCATTATTTTATTATTCAATACTTTTCTTTTATAACAATGTATCGATTTTATTAAACATGCTCTATACATACAGGTATATATAAAGGGTGGTTCAAAAAGAACGCAAAATTTAAAAGTGGCAGCATTTTATTTTAATTATTTTAGAGTACTGTACCTACTAAAAATTTAACAACTGTTAAGGGAACGCATCCCGATTATCAGCTATCGAACGTTNGCCATTATTGTGGAAAGTTACTTGGAAAATAAAATGGTATTAAAAAAGTTGGGATTGCGCTGATTCTTCTCTATGACCCAGTTACAAAAATTTAGCCGAATACAAAGTCATTATTTAATTTCTGAAATAACTGTACCTACATATATGAATAAAATTTAAATTTTTTCGAAATTCTATTTATGGTAGATTTTGAAATACTGGTTTCAAACTCCAGACGCCGACATGAATTATGAAGGTTCTCAATTAAACTTTGTAGAACTAAAAGTTGGTTTTGTTTTTTAAAACTTTTTATCTTTGTTTTTTTTTAGTATTTTAATAACTTACATTTTCGATTCTCTCAAATTGTCCAAGGAATTTTCTAAAAGTTGAGTCATGTAGAAACAGTCATTCGAAATTTGAAAATTTTTGCCGGTATATTTTAAGTCAATAGACAGTTTCTGTCACTAACTTCAAGTGCGTAAACCATGTTCACTAATTCTATTGAAGGAAAATTTGTATTTCTTAAATTAATAAAATTTAATTAACCTATAAAACGTTTCCAATGTTAAAGAAATTTAATATATCTGAACCTCTGAGCCACAAGGTATCACAGGGTTAGGTTTAATTAACATGGACTTGATACCCTATGACTCTGAGGTTCAGATTTACATATTTGGTAAATAACTGTTTATGTTATGAAACTCTGATAGTCATTTGTTAATAATGTAAAATATCATTTATTCTACAACTAACCTAGAATCGTCATTTCTAGGTAAATTTAATTTGGGTGTCTCCATGAACTAAAAAATCTGGAAAAATAATAGATACGTATGGAACATTTTTAATAAAATTGATATGTTATTATTAAAAGAAGAATATTGAAGACACTTATTCCACTCGACTTTAATCAAAAGGGTTCAATTCAAAAAAATTAAATTTTATTTTAAAATTTATTTAGTGAGATAAACTTGTTTATAACAAAAATTTATTCTTGAAAATTATACAATAATAAAATATACACTATTATTATGAATGGTTATTTCTTTTTCCTGGAAATCTGAGCTGCAGGAGATGGAAAGAATCAATGCATATAGTATTTTTTGAACAAAATGTGAAAAATCCCTTAAAAAGTTGCAAAGTATGCATTATTTAATGAAAAAATTGTATTATTTTTACATGAAATCAAAAAAATATAAGATATTCTAATTGAAATAAGATAGTTGCATATGATACTAGATTTATGGTGTATCCTCTATGGAAAATATTTTTAGGTTATAGAATCAAAAAGAAAATATTGTGTTAAACTTTTTCTCTCACATTAATATTGATTGTGAACCAATCTAACTTAAATCTAGACCTTAAATCCTAAAAAGTCACCTTCCCGACTTAAGGTCCAGATAACTCTCAAATATTTGATTGCATCTTTTTACTAAATTAACTTATTTGGACTATATTTCCTTTTTGTTTGTACTCTTCCATTATCTGATATTATGTGTGCTCTTATGCATTTAGATGCGAAGGTTGCATAAGTACTTGGTTTCGTCAAGAAATGGCGATATTGCTATTACCACCACTGTATTTATTGTTAACGTAAGATTTCACAACAATCCTATCAAATTTTCAAGCAGCTGCGTTATTTGTTTTGGGACTGACAGCCAACATTCTAAGTGAACTTTTGTGATTTTACAACAATGGAAAAAATCCAATATGGAGCAGTGGTAAAATATTTCTTTTAAAAAGGAAAACGAGTGATGAGATAAAAGCGGAATTCAGCGAAGCTTATGCGGTAACTCAGTAATTTTGCCATCGTCTGTAAAATATGAAGACTTGAATTTAAATGGCCCTTAAAAACATTTTTGATGAAGAACGTCCAGGTCATCCAAATCAGGCTGCCATATAATAAATTATAGAAAAAATCTGTGCTGATAAATAATTGAGGAATGGAAGTGCGTCAAATTGCTAAGGTGCTTTGGGCATACTAATTGAAAGAATGCAGAACCTTTTAAAATCTCATTTCATTCTAGAAAAGTTTTCCAGCAAGATGGATGCCGCGATTGATCATAGTTAATCGTGGATACGCACGTTTACCGACTTGAAAAAATTGTTTGATAATGCCAAAGTGCAATTCCAACGGTTTTTGGATCTTATTTATAATTGTTGATCAAACATAAATTCATTGCAGTATACCAGAAACAAAGGAACGGTTTTATTATTTACCAATATTTTCTTGGTAATCAGTTTTTTGATTATTTTCAATTTATTGAGTTTTTGAGCTACAGCGTTTAAATTTCTTTCAAACCGAAATTTCGTATAATTTTATAAAATCAATTTATTACACTTGTCAAATGCACACAAGTAATAAATGACAAATTTTCATAAATAGTTTAATAGGGTAATTATAAATGACAAACATCAATTAAACTGTTTAAAAATGAAATTGGGGAATTGCCAAGCCCCTCTGAGTAAATCCGGGTTTCGGACTTCGTATATGCTATTCTATTCATTACCCGACAAACTGCTGTAACTGTTGTAAATTAATTTCGAAGTAATGCCCTAATGACTAGCTGGGGTCTTACCCTTGGAGCTTGAAGGAAGGGTAAGCTTTTAACCCTAAACAAGCCGAGAGTTTATTCCCAACAAATTCACACCGATCGAATTGTAGCAATCTTATTTTTCGCTATAACCTCTATATAAAAATGTTTATTCCAGCGACTGAAAATCCTACAATAAATATATATTTGATATTCCGGCAATTTCTCATTTGAAAGAAAAAACGTCAAAAAATGTTCTTGAGGCGTGAGGGGGAAAAAGATTGATGAATGCTGGAGAGCGTTCCGATTCGGAATAAAAGTGGAAACAGTAAATGTATATAGAGTATAAATATTTCACCGTTAATGGCGAAATTAATCATTAGAGAACAAACTCGGGCACAAAGCATCGGGCTCATTAAAATGGGAGGCAACCGAGTTCGGTTGGGTTACTAATAGTCATTAGGGCGAGGCCCTATGCTAACGGAACGAACGCAGAATATTTCCGGGAAAATATGGTCTATAACTTGGATTTACGAATAATAATGGTTATAACACGGCATAAATTGTCCGACAAACATGCTCGACCAGGAACTAGTCAAAAACACTATCGGCAATTGTTTTTAACCCTATTATCGATTTCTTTTACCATATCCGTTTGAACCAAGAACATAATAACCTCTATGTTAAATCTCAATAAAAATTGTTTAAACAATTTAAAAATGAAAATTTGAAACTGTCGAAGTCTCAAAATGTCATTTTTTTTTTCATTTTTTAATATTGTTCTAAACAACACTATGTTGTAGTTAATATAACAGCGGATGGAATCTAGGCAAACAAATTTTAAATTTATCTTGAAAACATCTAATTTTGAAGATTTTATAGACATTTTAAATTTTCACTTTTCAGTTAATGATTTTAAATTAACGCATAACTTTTTTTTTAGTCTTGTCATATCAGTCATAAACAAACATCAAAACATTTTATTTATATAACAGGGTTGAAATTCAAATATGTATTCACACTTTTCTTCATAGGTACTAATAATTGTTCAACATATTTGGCCCAAACCAACAAATTTAAGAACATTCTAATCATTTTCTTACAGTTAAACTCTTTGAAAAAATATGTTAAATAAGGACCTCATCCAGCTCTATTTTCGTTATTTCACTCTGCATGTATTTTTTTTTATCATTCAATTTAAATACAAAACTACTGGGTAGAAAAACTGCTCGTGGTGTGGCAATTTGATAGAGATAATCTATTTGAGACCACTAGCAACCAGAAAAAAACACTGCATAATTTTTGTTATTTTGTCCTATCAAAACCAAACTTCAATGCTTACTTTAATAGTTTTTTAAAAATAAATTTTGTGTAGTAAGTCGCCACAAAGTAATTGGACGGGCGAGCGTCGCGGTTTGCTAGATTCATTAGGCGTCGCAACAGTGAGGGAGGCTACGCCGACAAAGGCACGTGCGCGTCACGCGACTTCTTTTGTTATCAATATAATTTTGCTATAATGTGCGATTTTGTAATAGCCTTCTCTTTTGTCCGTTTGAGGGTAGAATCCTTCTATTTGTTAGATCCATATTTATTTAATTAGCGCGAATGGATTTATTGGGATGCAATGAAAGTGATAGTCGTTTCGCGTGCCCTAGTCGGATTGACTCAAATTCAATTCTCTTTTTGCCGAAAAATATTTCCTGTACAATTATGGTGTGAAACAAAAGGGTGTTTTCCTGCTTATTGTGATATTCAATAAGGAGTCGAACCAAACGAAAATCGAGTAGTAGTAGTGTTTACTACATAATAGACACTTAGCTTTTGAAGGATATATCGTTTAACAAATATATCAAATAACCTGTTGTAAATTGATAGCCTTTCACTTAAGCTAAGGCCAATATAAAGAAAAATGTATTGGTTTACAAAATATTTCTACCATTATGTCTACTCTTAAGCAGTAAATTGACGGGATGGCAAAAATGACTCCAAAGAAAATGACAAATAGCATATCACGGAAGCATAACAATTAGGTATTAATTTATTGCGAATATCTGTCTCTTCATATTTCCTGCTAAAAAGAAATTTTCTAAAAGAATTACAATAACAATTCCTCATTTATTAGGTAGACATCTAGACATCAAATTATAAATATCCTGTTAGTCTAAGGTAATTTTGCAGTTGCAAAATACAATTACAATAATTGTAATTGTCGATAATTATTGCCGTCTGGTTTAGAACACCCTATTTCAATTCAAGAGCCTGTGTCTTGTTGATTTTCCAAGGATTAAGGTCTGGCAAATGTATAGATGACAAAATGTTTATGTTGTGATTCTCCAGAAATATATCCGTGCAAAAAAGAACTTCTACAGCATGTACAGGGCGTTCCAGTTTTGCTGCATTTATGAGATTTCTTGCTTATTTTAAAATATAGAAAGATGCAGTATTCGGAACACTATGCTACTTTCTTGTAAAACAACAGATGCTCTAAGCAAATCTCCTTAGCTTGTTTTTGTTTTTAAGATACAAGATGATGCGGAGAATTTGTCATTTTAAGACTGCCCTCGTATCTCAGGGCTCACATAAGTTATTGATAAAGTAAAAATTGTTTCTTACATTTTTTTTTACTTAGAAATATAATTTATGGGACATAGACCAAATATAGGTTATCGGAAAGAAGATACCCTGTAAATCTTGTACTCGTCAATTTCGACTTTCCGTTAGCTTTTCAAAAATGTTAATTTTTTTTACGCTATGCTTAAAAAGTATGATTTTTACTATTCCAATACATTTTCATTAATAGACTGTGAAAAATGAATAGTTATCATTTTTAATTATTATTATTTATTATATATACTTTATTAGGTTAATTTCATAAAGTTTAATAAAGATTTTATTTCAGTCTAACATGCCTCATTGTGGAAATAAAAATACTATTTTTGCACACATGAAAGAACATAACTGGTGTCCAGCATGTCGAGCTATTGCAAAATATAAGTTCCATAAGGCATTTACATATTTAAAAGCAAAACCTTATAAATTTCAAAATGCTTTGTATAGGTATAAAAAAATGTGCGAAACATATTTGAAATATAATGGGAATTAACATGAAAAATTTGTTACAATTTTATTTTTAATTAGATAATTTTATTTCTCATTCTTTTCGTAATTTTCATATCGCACTAATAAAAATTTATGGAAAAAGTGAAAAGTATATGTATGTATTTACTTTTTCAACTTCATATAGAAAAATATAAGAGTTCTATATTTTGTATAAAATATTATAAAAAGAAGAATTCAACGATTAGCAAATATGCAGAGGGTCTCTCTTGAAATACCTAATATAAAATCGGTCTACATGTCAGAAATTATCGAGTTTAGATAAACAGAGGATGCGCCGCTGGTTTTACTTAATAATGTCTTTAAGAAGGAGTTTTTACATTTTCAATAAGCTCGTTCCTAAGATATCTAATGACCATAATCATCCTGTATCTCAAAAACAAAGAGTGATAAGAAGATTCAGCCTACCGCATCTTAAGTTTTATAAAAAAATAGCAGTGCCTACACATGTCAATTATCTTTAAAATAAACTAGAAAACCCGTATATACAACGAAATTAAGACACTGTGAACATAAAACAACAACAGGTAATAGAATAATGTCTTGGTTCCTAAAAGCCATTAATAATTCATGTAATAAAACGAACTTTGATATGAAATTTGATCGATTAATGATTTCCTCTGATGTGAAATAAGGCTCAGACTTTAACGATACAACCTGTACAGTTTCTGAACATGAAACACGAACTTGCCTAAATTGTGGTAGTGCGAATCGAACAAAATCTAGACTTTGTAACACAATCCTATTAATATGCAGGTATGTTTGTGTTGATGACTCATTCAAGATTGTAGTATTGTGTTTGCTTTTGGTTAATAATGGAACACGGGATGATATATATATCAGAATAATTATCTAGTAAAGTAGAGTAGAATTACAACTCACATATAACCATAATAGTATGCAATAACCCATATAACTGGGTACTCACGAAGACTTTATGAATGTGTTTGTACTCGATAATTCTACAGTAGTTCTTCGATTTTGTAGTATCAATATAAGATAATGATAACATGTTGTAGAAGCTTAATTGTCGTAACACATCGTTAACGTTGTGTTACGACATTTTTAAGTAGATATTTTTTGACTAGAAAGAACATTATCAAAAATCGAAATTGCTTTTTATTTTCATGCAAAATTTTAGTCCAGTTTTAACACGTTGAGTGCCATGAGTACTCACAGTGGAGCCACGATGTGTTTTTTCATAATAACCGCGGGGCTAACACTAGTCTCAAATTTTAAATTTTAGTTTCGTGTACAAATGTAACATGATGTTATGTTTCTCACATAGAGCAAATATATATATATATATATATATATATATATATGTATATATATTTATAGTGGCCAGGACGAACAGAAAATATTCTTGGCTATGCATTGAGACTTATTGGTGGGTACACATGGCTTTAAATACATATAAATACACTTTTGAAGTCTCAACGATATAAACATATTATTTATTAAACTAATAATAGATATCGCAAAAAGAACACATTTTAGACAGTTTTAAATAAAAAAAATATGGCGGCTGGAAAAGATCTTTTTTTTTTNGGATTTCTTCGTATGAGGAACTTTTAAAAGTATACAATAAAGCGTACCTAAAGATTAAAATCGCCTATAATCATATGAGAGGTTTAAGGGAAGAAGGGCTTTATGTGGCCACATCAGTTTCAAAGCGCACGTGTTTCTGCCCTTGGAGCAAAAATCAGCACTTTGAACAATAACTGTACTTTTCAAAAAGAAAGCATTGACAATTTATTTTGCACACTTATTTTAAGTATTACTTTATTTCCTTTTTGTGATTATTTTCTTTCCTAATTAAGTTTCTTACGTTTAGCTCTCTCCATTTTTTTTTGCAAAATGGTAAGAAAAACATTTATTTTAATTGAAAATTGAAAAGTAACAATTCTAAACGTTTTATGTGCCTTTTGTTACTTTTTTAGTTTAAAAAATAGTAACATAATTGAAATTTTCACTCTTCAATTAATAACAGTTTCGTGTAAAATCTGGTGAATGTACTTTTTGAGATTATTATCATGATTATCAATCTTGTAAATAGAATGTTGGTAGGAAACTTTAAAAAAAAATAGAATTGTTTATATTAGTATAAAGATTATAAAATATGGTAACTATTATGAAATCCTCAAAAGCGTAGTCCGAAAGTTCATTCAATGAGCTGCTACTAAAAATTATTGATTTTTACACATTAAAGTGGTTCGGACAGCTAGTGTAACTTTGAAAAACTATATTTTGTGGCAAATTTAGTGTTTTTGTCTATGAGATTTGATATAATTTTCAAAAATTGAGTCAAATGTGGCACTTTTTAGTGCCGAAGTGGAAAGATAATGAACTTGTTATTATAAATCACACAAATTGTTAAAACTAAATTAAAAAACAAGATAAACAACTTGCTTGCTACGTAATATTTAATTACATACTACATAGGCTATCCATCCCTCAACTATGGACATTTCTTCATGATATGCCGTGTAGATTTTGTAACAGAACTTTTAAAAATGTCACATACTTTCTTATAAATAACAACTGTATATGTATATTACAAATGACGTGTCAGGCCGAGAATTGAAATATTGTTGAAAAAAATTATAGAAATAAAAAAATAAATTAACTATTAAACTAATAATTTTTCTTTTTACATTTTTTTAAGTTGAATTAGCAGAAAACTTTTGACTTTTGAAATGCTCTCGTGTAAAACTTCATAATCTAGATTAATAGAGTTCTGAGACCAAGATTTATAAGTTTCTATATGAGTAAAACACTTGAAAATAAATAAAAATGATTATTTTAAAAGTTATACAACTACATCTCCAATTAATTATTTTTTTTATTTCGTTTAAACTGAATGTAGTTCACATTAATTTATTTACATTAATTTTGTAATACCCTATAAATATACTTTATAGGATGTTGGACTTATATAAAATGTCAATTTATTGTTTATTTTTAGTAACATATTTTAGAATATTTTTTAATAAAAAATCATTAAAGCTGTATCTCGAATTTGAACCAAAAAAATTAAAGATCAAGTAAAATAGAAAATGCAGCGTTTTAAGTTTTTTTTGTTTTTAAGCAAAATCGAAACAAAAATGGTGAAAATCGTATAACAAACACAGATTTTGCAGATGTTTCTTTTTTGAATCACCCTGTAAGTTGACTTTTTATTAATTTTATTTCTTACTAGTTTTACTTTCTTACTAAAGAAATCTAATAAGTAAGGAAAATGAATGATGAAATAAATTAATATCGCCTTCGCCAAAGAATCGAGAATTTCTTTATTTTACTTCCCGTGGTTTAGGGATGCCTGTTTATACCATGAACTAAATGCTGTATAATTAATTACCAGTGTGAATAAATTAAAACATATGATATATTGCTCTGTCAAGTAGTTAGTTGAATTCTTAGTTTACTACATATCGTTGGTTAAGAACAAGACCGTCGCTATTCAAAAACTGTCATTTTGAGATATTGATGTTTACAAATTATAGGATGTTATATGAGCCTAGATTCCGATTTCAAAACCAATATTTAAACATTTTTGGATATTATGGTATAATAAAAATTTTTACTTTATTAGAAAAATGTTTAAATTTTCAATTTTGCTAATTTTTTACTAATAAACAATTAAATGACGCTTTTGCTCAAAAAATGTATTTGATATACAAGGTGTTTGGAAAAGTTGGTACGAAACTGAAGGAGATGAAAGTAGAGCTAAAAATAGTAAAAAAAAATCTTATAAACATATTAATTTTCAACTTTGATACCCTGTATGTTGAAAACTAAACAACTTAAGATACATAGTTATAAGAACTTTTTTACTATTTATAGCTGTACTTTCACCTTCTTAAGTTTTACACCAACTTATCGAGACATCCTGTAATAACAAAATTTTACATCAATAATAAATTAAAAATTATAAGAATTTCTTTGCATTTTCATAAATAAATGATGCGAAATAAGAACAAAATACACTTTAAGATTTTTTTTTAAATTTAGGAACAATTTTTATCATTGATAAGATTCAATATTCATTCCCTTTTCTTTTTCTCTTCCTTGCCTTTTTCCTTCATTCTTCACAAATTGAATTGTTCATTTTTTTAAGTTGTCTTGATGTTTCTCTTACCCTGTGATATATACAATTAGTTATTCCAATGTTGTTCACTTTTCATGTTGCAATTCAATTCAATGTTAAGCTTTTAATCGACATTTTATAGCCATAGTTTAAAACTTTTATTGTATTACCGCACATATACAGGGTGATTCAAAACTTATCTGACAAAAATATATAATAAAAGCCCAACAGAAATCGAATTAAAAATTCTTAGTTTCAATAATTGAAAATAATAAATTAGATTTTGCCATCTGGTTTACTGTACTAAAGTAAACACTGCATAAAAAAAGTGACAAAAATAAGGTGCCACAATTGTTTTTTATACTGTCCGATATTATAAGACTGTGATAGGAACGACAGGTAGGCTTTACTTTTATACTGGACCCGAATTACTAATATATGATTTGTTAAATTAGTTTTTGAAGTGTTATTAAGTTTTCCCAATGAAAATGGTATATGTGTACAATAATAAGGAGTTCTGGACATTGTTTTAATCTACGGAGAAGCAAGGTAAAACTCATGAGGGACTGCCTAATTTATTATTTTCAATTATTGAAACTAAGAATTTTTAATTCAATTTCTGTTGGACTTTTATTATATTTTTTTCAACAAATCGACTTGTTATTTGAAAGCGCACATGTGGTTAAAGTTTGTTGGATAATTTGTCAATCACCCTATAGTATGTATTAATTAATTTCTTATTTTGATTTTTGAAAATAACCAGATTTTTTCTATTAACTGGTCCTACAGTACGAAAAGCTATTTATTAAATGAGAAAAAAAGTAAATAATGATATGGTAAACATCATTATGTCAACATGTTTTCGAATTATAATTAGTCAAACATATCTAAGAATTACTTAATACATGTTGAAGGGATACAAAAAATAAGAGAACGGCAGGTTTGTTAGTTCGCTTCGAAACTTGAAGGCAAAACCAGGGAAAAATACTATAGAAAAGTAATTTGAAGACACCAATGCCGCCATTTGAAAAGTTCAATTTGCCGTTGACAGATCAATCAGTGGGACCGTTGTGGTGGTGGCGACGAGAAAAAAAACTGTTATTTCTAACTGGCTCTTATTGAAAATCGGGGAATAGAAAAAGGGGGCGGCTATAGAGGTGAGCGCTTCCGTGAATGTTTTCGACGTGTCGCCTTCAAATAAACTAAATACAATGGAAACTGTGTGCACATTTAATAATTGGATAATTTCATCGGGGAAAATCGGGCGGTATGGCTTCGTTGGCCAGACGAACGTACGAACACGTTTTGATTGATCGAATAAAGTGAGTTTATTAAACGGAAATGTCCCGGTTTTCCTCGCCGTGAATTTTTCCATTAACTACGGCTAAATCAAGAAAATTAATTGGAAAAATGATTTTTTTTCACATATAACAAAAGAAAATAGTTCTAATGAATATTACGTAAAATCCAAAAATACAAATACAAATCGTTAGCTCGCACACAATTATTTTTAAAAAGGAATTTACAGAACTATTTAGGATTAATTCCTCACAGTTTACGTTTGTTGTCCGTTTAAAATTTGCCGTGGTATAGCTAGGAGAAAAACGAATTGTTTTCTTGAAGGTCGATATAATTAAGTAGTATACCACCGTATCAACACTCTCTGTCCTATGTGCCATATCCATTCATTATAGGTAAGACAAATAAGTGGTTGTAATAGGGCGGTATAATTCTGATTTCCTTTTTTCCTATAATTTTTGCATAAATAAATGTTTTTATCAAATGTAGGGACCTAAAAAAGTTTTGAAATTTACAACTTGCGATCCAAAATGAACATACAAACTTTAAACATAAATTGTGCAGTTCAAGAAAATTCAAATGACCTAATTTAGGTATAGCCAAAGTTGCTCGATTTGACCGCTAGGGAGGGTTAAAGTTTCTTAAAATTGTACATTTGTTTAATGTACTTAGTTTTAAATAGTCTAACCGATTTCCAAAAATTTCTTATTTTCAAGTAACAATATTTTCTGCTAATGTAGGTACATGATTTAGTTTGATGCAATGTGCTTTCAATTAATTAACTTCCTATAATGAAATATAAAAATGCATGTACTGTTTCATGAAGAAATTGACGTATTAACATTGTGTTGCACGGACAAAAAATTTAATTCTTTGAATTTATCCACGCAATATACCGAGCTATCCGAAAATAACATACTTATTTCTCTTTGGCATGACTAATGTTTACTTTGATCTATCTTTATACATCTAATTTTTTTCAAATACTTTATTTAGGCCGAAAGAATCTTTCAATTATGAGAAAATCTTATTTTTGCCTCGCATACTAAAACAAATTAAAATCATAGACTTTTGAAATTTCCTACAGTATATTTTAGGTGAGGCTTGTTTCTAAATTAAACCGGTTTTGGATGTAGGGACGTTCAGTTCAAATTTATTGCAAATTCTTTAAAATAAAATCAGTTAATTTTAAAAGTTATTAACACAGTCACTTTTTTAAAATTAAATTGCAACACTATCTTGTTATTAAAGAGTCGCGTTCGGTTAAGATAAATTTTAAAATTTCTTTAAACCAAATGTGATGTGAACCAATTTGCACAATTTTTAGAGTATCTGATCTAGAAAATAGATCCACTCGATAAAAATGATTGTGAAGAAATGCCTCACAATCAGTGTAGAAGGGTAATATAGATATAAGACTGATCAGCTTATACTTGAAGCAATTTATGTATTTCAACATGTTTATAAAATGTTAAATTTTATTTCAATTGTTGACTGCATTTTAGGCACGTTCACCTCTTTATTCAGAAAACTATATAAAAGAGGCTAAGTCAAATAAATTTTTCAAAAACATTATTCAACAAAATTTATTTGAGTTATTGTTACTGTTGATGACATATGTATCTCTTTTCCATGGTAATGGGTCCATTACGTCCTATATACATTGTCCATTTTTTTAAGTGCTTGAACATCTAAAGAAAAGAATTCTTATAGTCGTGTATGCAACCACTCATTCACCGCCTAAATCACTTTGTCAATATCTGGAAATTGCTTACTACTTAAGGTCGAGGATTGGTCGAAACGACAAAACAGTGATTTGAAGCAAGGTCAAGAAAATAAAAAAAAGGTCAAGCATCCAATTTTAGATGATCACTGTTATTGCACCTGCAATATGTTACCATAAGTTGTCGTCTGGCAAAAGGACACAATAATTCAAAGACCTTATAGTTGTGAGGGCCCTTGAGTCGGTACTACAGAAATTCTGATTATGTAATGCCAGTAACAATTGCCGATTATATGCAAATAATCCTCTAAAATTACTCCATTTACATAAAAAATGAAAATAACATTTTCCGCCAAAAGCCATATATTTTTGATCTCATTGAACAATTGTTTGCTTTCCTAGTTTCAGGTTGATGATAATACATCTCAATTGCGTTCTTTGATAAAAGGATTTTTACATGACGTTTTTCTAAACACCAAACTTTTTCACAATAATTATCAACATGTTGAATAAAAATATCTGCATTCTGCTGGAAAAGTAAACAAAATATAGTCGAAGAAACGACTTATTTTTTGCTTTCATTCTGTAATTACTGAATTAACAAGTATGATTCTTTATATTCAACGATGAATATCAAAAAGTTTAACTCCTTTAGTGAGTTGAAAATGAATAATAAAATGCTGTTTCTCTCTAATACAGCACACTAGTGAGGTTTAGATAAATATTTACCACCACCACTGTATCAAGATTTCCAATTTAGTGCAATATATTATTAATAAGGCCTTACATTTTCTAACATTTAAACTTAATTTCTTATACACACATATAATTGTTGTAACGCGTGAAATACATTGTTATTTGTTATATAAAGAAAATCTCGATTTGCGGATTGCTTTTAAACCAATTTCCCCATCAAATTATTCAATTTTCGATAGAACGCCGTTTGCCAAAACTGGATAATGAAATAAACGTCAAAAGCAGTCTCGAAACTCCACCCATCACTAAAGCGAACATAGAGAGAGCCTTCTCCCAAAATTTCATTTAATAATAATAATTATTATTATAATTTCCCCGCACAATGTCCAATTCAAACGCACCCATCCCAAATTCCCTAATTTCTATCATCTTTAATTGATTAATTAAATCAACACAATGGGGTTTAAATCGGGTTTCATTAAATTTCCATTCTTTTTTTTGTAGGTTTGGTTTCAAAATCGTCGCGCTAAATGGCGTAAAACGGAAAAATGTTGGGGCAGAAGTACGATCATGGCGGAGTACGGATTGTATGGGGCGATGGTACGACATAGCCTTCCATTACCTGACACGATATTGAAAAGCGCCAAGGAAAACGAGTGCGTAGCACCATGGTTGCTAGGTAATCCCTAAGGCAGTATGTCCTATTTTTTAAGTGGAAAGTTTTTCTAAAAACCAGTACTTATTTGATTAATCAGTACTTTATGCCACGTTGGAATTGTGCATAAATCACGAGCGTGCGTAAGGTTAACAAAAGTACATAAAGGTCTTTTGTAGAGTCTTTCGCTCGGTAAATACTACCTATCGACATTTAATGACAAGTATTTTGTACCATTTTAGTTTATAGGAAACAAATATTGCATACATTATTACTAATGCGGTTCTCGCATTGACTTTTACAACATCGTAAACTACTGTTAGTTTAGCAAAATTTGAAGATTCCTTTCTTCCTTATTGCTATGAGTTATATGAATGGCATATATTGCCATAAACAATAAAGAATTAATTTGTTTGGCTTTTTGCCATAAAACCCATTTTGCAATGTCCGATAGATAAATTTTATTCAAAATATGTTTCTGTTTAAACTGCTTAACAAACAATGGTGATTTTTTTAATAATTAATTTTCATTGACCCTTAAAACAGATTATTTTGTGTAAATATTTCGTGTCAATTTATCAAACAAATGAATTTTAAACAAAACGATTTTATATTTGTTTAAACTTTTAGCTCCACTTGATAGGTATTAAGGGTCATTTTATGGATCTAATAAGTGACAGATACACAAGATGTAACAGATACACAAAATAAAAACTGTTTTAAAACATTTTAAAAAACTCAAACAGTGTGAAGAAACTTTATTTGCAATTTTCAAATGAAATAAATTGATCTCAATACTTCCAAAAAATTTTTTTCTTTCAAATTGACCTAAGAAATGATGGTATTTTCAAAAAGGGTTTAATGACAACAAGTTTTCAAAAGATAACACCAGCCCAAGATTCTACAAAACATTACTGCCACCTTTATTGTAACTGAACTTTTGTCACTCCAAACAAATGTATTCCATTTTTGTACATTCCAAAAGCTGAATACTTTTGTATTTTCATTCGAGCTTTCCCATTTTTTTATAGTAAGGACTGCTTTAAGATGAATCCAGTTACAAAATTTGACTCTTTCTTTTTTATTGATTTTTATTCATATTTTCATTGTTGGTTGATTAAATAATGAATTCTTGTGTAAAGTAAAATCGGAGCATCACATTCTTCTTTAAAGCAGAGATTAAAGCTTTACTACTAAATGAACAAACCACTATCTACCCATTATCTTTTAACTAATTAGTCAATAGAAGATGGTCAAGCTTAAGATTGTACAATTTTTATGGAATTTAAAAGTTGTTATAATTGTGACTTTTACTGTTTGATCTAAGTTTGTTTAAATCCATATCGTCGCCGTGGAATCGTAACTTCGTATCTGCAATTTTGCTCATTTTTAAATTATGATCATATTGAAAGATAAATTAGTATATCGTATCAGTTGAAATGACTCAGCTCATTAGTTAACTAGACAACGCTAATGCAAATTTAATATAATAATGGAAAAAAAAATATAATAGAAAATTGTAGAAAGTTTTTGCGTTTCTTAAAAATTGTGTTTTTAGAGATACGGAGTTGTGACTTCACGGCGACGATATGTGCGAAGATAGTACAATATAGTATACTGAAACTGATGAAAAAATCTAATAATTTTTATATTTTTCATATGTGTTGGTTACTAATTCACTATCCAAATTGAAATGCAGAACTGGCACGGCTTTGGCCTATTCCTTGTCACTTGCTAAAACAGAACGTTTCTTGAATTTCAGTTGCCGGAAATTACGTTGTCTTGAATTTTAATTAAATATAAGAAATAATTTCTTTTCGAAATTGTATATCCCTTCATTTAAAAATGTGAGCCGTTATGAGTTTAAACTTAATCAATATCATTATTGAGTTTCTGTAATAATTTTATTTAAACTCTATTGACTAATGTAACATATTCCCTATAAAGGTATGCACCGCAAATCCTTGGAGGCGGCCGAACAACTGAAGGAAACAGATAGCGCACCCATGAGTGACCACGAAGATACCACCTCAATGAGAACTGACACAAGTGATACCAGCGCCACCTCAACATCCCAACCCACGACCAGTGCAATGTTGGATAACAAACAAGAGCAACCACTTAACAATGTTGGGGCAGCCACTTCTCAATCTCAACCTCCATCACAATCGACAGGGTATCCCGAAGATCCGGAAGTGTTCCGGAACAATTCAATAGCTTGTTTGAGGGCGAAAGCACAGGAACATAGCGCTAAACTATTGAGTCACAATTTAATGGTACATTCCAGTGATGCAGGGCGAAGTGAGAGTGGAGGCGGGGGTTGCGACGCTAATCAAAATACCTTGCATCATTCAGACGGAGGGGGGAGTGGACAAGAGGGTATTTTTTGATATAGCGGCAGATGAAGGGGATATGGATGGAAGCACTGAAAAATTTTTCGTTTCTTTTTGGTGTCGTTGCAAATGTATAGTTCCTTAATTTATTAATTGTATTTATAAAAATTAGACAGTTTTGTCAAATTTGTTTTGTATATGTTTTTGTAAATATTTACTATACATACATGTGTCCGGTTTTCGATAGAGAATAGTTCTATCTGGCATACTACTTAAGATATAAATAAGCTTGAAATAAAAAATATATTAAAAATGAGAATCAAAAATTTTATTAAAGTTAATTTCATTTTGGTAAATCGACCGGAAATGGGCTCCACGACAATTACGTTAACAAAAATGCATTTTGCTGGCAAAAATCCAGCAGTAATTTAAAGTAAGAACATAATAGATCGATTTATGTGTTAATTACACAGATTTTATTTCAAGCTTTTATTTTCCATCCGCCATAATATACGAGACAGAGTGAAAGATATTCTAATAGTTTTAAAGTAGTGGAACTTAAAAAGTTATTAGTGCGAATTGGATGAATCTTATATTTTTTAGAAGAGTAATTCAAGGATTTTTGAATTCACTGTAAGTTATTTTATATCAATTCTACAGGGACGGTTAAAAAATACTTTCTCCCCTCATATATTACTTTTAAATTTTCTTGAAAATTTCACATGGAATATTACATTTATACATATCCTGAAATTTAAAGTTCAAGAACTTAATAGGGAATACGGCGAATTGATATTATCAATTGTTTTTTCATTATAACTAGTTTTATATGAAAAAATAAGTAAGTTTTCGAAAAAAACAAAATTAATGTGACAAATTAATGTAAATATTAAATATGTTATTGTAAAATAACGGAATAGATTATTGAATATTTTGTTAAATATTGTTACAATACTGTATTCTAATGAAGAGGCCTACGAAATGCCATCTTTGCGTTATCAATGATAAAAAAATGCTGTAAAGAGGAAGCAGTATTATATGTATATCCATCACGAAAATGCGATCCTGTAATAAAATTCGATTTTCCAGATATGTTTTTATGCCTAAATGGCTAAAGAAACTGGAATTGTTCATCACGTTTGACTCACAATCACGAGTTCATAATGGATATCTAATCATACCATAAATAAGTCTTTAAAAATACATATACAGTTTAATCTTTTATTTAAAAACTGTGATAAGTATGCATAAAAAACGCAGTACCTAGTAATAAAATTAAAATCTATAGATGTCTAAATGTTTTCCAGCGTTAAAATCTTGTCAAAATTGAATTCACAGATTTTTCAATTTCTATTTTACTTAAAATTGCGGTAACATTTCTACTTGAAATTTTCATATTTTCTTTCGTAGTACCATTCTCGTTATAAACGAGTTCATAGCTTGGCATGCGCGTTTTGTTAATCTTATTTGATTTCAGTGGAAAATATTACGTACCATCCGATATCAGATATTGACCCCGACTTAACATCAACACCTTCTTTAGATGGCAGCAGGCGAAAATTAGTTTACATGAAATTTGAAATGACGCTAAACAACTCTCTTCATTTGAGTCTAATATCTCCTTTCTGAGCGAAACCTCCATTCCAAATATTTGAATGCGTTTATTTCTTGCGCCATTGCCAAGCCCTAATTAATTAATAGAGAAACATAAAAATTGGACAAAATTCCCCTTTAAAATACTCACTTGACGGAAAGTGATTGGAACTTGTTTCCGGCGTTTCTTTTAAATGTTCCTAAAAATCTAAATTTCGACATAATAAATCCGGCAAACGTGTAGTATTGAAAAATGCTTCCTTTACGAATTGAACAATAGGGCAATTTTTGGTCTAACAACCGTCATACATCCCAATCATAATGAGTAGGACAATTATCAATGCTAAAACTACTTTGTTTGTCTCTTATTTAAAGCCACATCTTCTAAAAGCAAAGGTAAAAGAAATCAAAAATGCTAAATATGTTTCGCGATTATAATATTGATCAAAATAATGGATACCAATAATTTTTCCTTCGACTATTCCAAATTAGTCTTTTATTCTCCAGTGAAATTGATGGTTCGCTTCAGCTTCCATTGATCAACAATTGAAGAGTGGAAATATCAAAGGTGGTAAATGCCAAATTAGAAAATTAAGAAATTGAAAAAAGCTTTATTAAAAATCTGCCTTTGGATACATAACGTTAATAAGAAACACAAGCATAATTCATAGAGTCCCAGAATGGTAGTACATAGCGCATTTTACAAAATATTGCTAGTGATATATAGGATCATTTTAAAAGAAAAATAACAATTAGCTCGAAATTGGCACTTAACACCTTTAATATTTCCCATCTTGAATTGTACATAAGGTGTGGACGTGCAAACTGTTGAATACTACTAAATGTGACTTCGTTAGACCATTATATTTTTGACAAAATGCCATCTTCGTCCTTTAATATATTCTGTAACTAGAGGAAATATTTTAGTCAATTATCAAAATTTCTATCACATAAGCTTGCTTGAGCACAATATAATAGGGATGTATTTTATATTCTTTTAAAACTTCATGTACATATGTTTATGAAATCCCTAATTCTCTTGCTACCTGTTTTGTACTTATTTTGGTATTATGTACGAGAGAATTAATAATATTCTCTTGATTTCAGGTTGTGCGGTATTGTGAGATGGAACAAACAGGGTGAACATTTGCAGTTTTTCTAAACCGTTTTGTACTGTATTAATTTTTGTAGAATTTTCATAACATTTACAATACAGTCAGCACATCGTATGCTTCTTCGCTAGATAAGGGCATTATGATAAAATTCAACAAAATATTGGATAATTAAACTTTTAAATCAATAGAATACACGGAGACGAAGTGTAAATGATATTAATTTGTCAGAATAACGGATACCTTTTATTTCTCTCCAAACGGTTGAAAATTCGATTCACAGTTTCCATGAACTGCAAAATTCTTTGTTTAACGGTTTAAATTTCGAGATATTCTTAACGACTCATTCTATTAGTATAAACATCACAAAATTTCCTTAAACTGCTCCTATAGAACTGATATAAAAAAATTTAGAGTTAATTTAAAAGCTCTTGAAATCCTTATTTAAAATACGCCAATCCCTCGATTTGCATGATACTCAATTTACACGGTTTTTAGATAAAAAAAATTAGGTTTTATTTTCATTGTTTTGCATTATGTAATTTATGAATTAAAAGAGTATCGTATTAATAAATGCAATCTTTTATAAGCTCGATTAAAAGTTACCTGATACATCCTTTTCAAAACCTCAACCGTAAACGTGAGTCATTTGTTGTACATATGAGTGCTATGTCTCGTTTTACACGGTTTCGTTTTGCACTGCGTAGTTTTTGCAAGAACATATCTACCGTATAAATCGAGGAATGACTATACGATACGATTCATCTAATTCGTATTAATAATTTTTAAGTTATATCACTTTATATCTCTTAGAATATTTTTCTCTGTGTTGCATTTGTAATAACAAATAAAAAAAAATGCTTCGAATAAAAATCTACGCAATTAACACATAAATCGATTTATTAAATTTATAGTATGAATAAATACTGAATTTTTGCGAGCAAAACGTATATTTGTAAAACTGATTGCTTTGGCGCTCTCTTCTGATTAATTTGTCAAAATAAAATTGATTTAATAAATTATTTAAAAAATTATAATAGTTATTTATTCAATAAGTTTGTAAAGTGATGTTTTGTGACGTGAGCTCATGTAATAAAACATTTCTTCTTACGTATAAAATGTTTTTCCAGAGGAGAAATTTTAAGGAAAAATTTTCGATAATTTGTTTTTACAAATAAAAACTCATTTAAGGAGAGTGACATAGCATATAGTAAAATTATCGTTTTTCAAGGTACATTTTTTCAAAACAACCCAAGCAAATTGTATAGTTTTTGTAGTTTTATACAAGAAAATATAGCCTTCAATCTGAACGGGATGGATTTTGGAAAACAAAAAAAATGACCTCCTATGATTTTTCTGATACTCATTTTTGTGCATCTGTTTTTGGCTGTTCTACCCTCTATTCCCCATCCTCAAGTTCAAAATCAGAAAAATTGGCTCGTTCAGATGAAGTTTCTTATCTAAAGATAGATCATAAAAAAATCATCGAGATATGTGTAATAGGTTCCAAGAAAATGTACCTTGAAAAGCGATAATTGTACTCTATGCGGTGTCACCCTTCTTAATGGAAATACTTGTTTACAAATATGATGTCTGTCATTATTCAACTATGTTTTTGTTCGACAAGATGATACTATCGAAATGGCTCTGAACATACAAGTATATAAAGAGTTCTTTATGCTTGTAAGGCTTTAGCAACTGTTCTTATAATTGGTTACAGATAAACAAACATAAATGACAAGTTTTGGCACCAAATGGCAATATATAAAGAGATTTTTTATAATCATCCATAGAAATTTTTTTTATTTCAACCTTATGTCTCAAGTGCTTTGTCAGATACAGCCGCTCTTCATTGAAAACCGAACACACCGTATAATTGTAAAATAAATAATCCGTTTATAACAACGAGCTTGCTTCTTATGCGGTTTAATAAAATAGGTTTTATAAAATTACCTCTTTAGAATTAATATAAGAAACATCTAAATTCGATATAAAAATTACAATGCAATTTTTGAGGTAATTTTTAAATAAATTAAAAACTTCAAAACAAAGAAAAATTATTGCACGAAAATTTACAAATAATCTTTTTCAGCATTTAAAATAATGTAATGTTGCTTTTTCGCAACAGGATTTACGATTATTTTGTATCCTCAGGTTAAGATATAAAACTTGTTCTGAAAATAATGGGTTTAACGAGCACTCGACAGCCAAAGTCAAAGTTTTAATTAGGAAGAGTATCGAGAACATACATATTTTAGACGAGAAGAACATCGAAAATTTCAGGAATATTTAATATTAATAAAAAAAACAAATGCCTAAAAACCAACTCAATATAATATGTGTATATTTTTTATAATGATTTCAGTGCAATATGCTTTAGTTAGCTTGACAATTCGATTGATAAAACTTCATGTTTTTGTACTTATATGTGTTATACACGTTGTATGTGAATCACGCAGTATAGAAAATTGCTAGATCTTATGTATATATACGATTTTATTGTTAGA
>JABRWK010000275.1:58206-69004 GCA_013372445.1 Hypothenemus hampei | reverse complement strand
ATCTTAAACGAAAAATTGACTAAACGAAGTTGTATTAGCACTATAACAGTTGAAGAGCGATTGGCTATTACATTGAGGTAGAATTGTGCATTGATTGTAATAAAAAAGGAAATAATTGTGTGTATAAAAAATTAATTTCATAGTTACCTAACTCAAGGTAGCCAAATGAGTGAAGTGGCTAGAAGTTATCTTCGAGGAAGAGGAACTGTTTCTGGAATTATTCTTGAAACTTGCAATGCGATTTGGGATGTTTTACAACCTATATACTTGAACCCACCTAGCCCGGAAGATTGGATAAACATTTCCAAAGATTTTTTAAACAAGTAAGCAGTATATGGGAGTACCCACATACCATGAAATGTACATACGTAATTGCAATTTTGTAGATGGAATTTACCTAACTGCCTTGGGGCAATTGATGGTAAGACTGTAGCCATTCAAAGCCCTTATAAATCGGGTACCCAATTCTACAGTTATAAACATTTTTACAGTATTGTTTTAATGGCAGTTTGCGATGCAAACTATAAATTCCTATTTGTCGACATTGGAGCTCAAGGTAATATATTCCCAAACAATTTTCAGTGGTAGGTATATTAAAATAATGAATATTTTCTGCAGGGATTTGTGGTGATAGTGGAGTGTTTAAAAACAGTTCTTTTGGATTTGCCATATTAGATAATACGATAAATACTCCGAAAAACGAAACATTGCCTGGAACATCAAGAAATTTTCCTTACTTCTTTGTCGCTGATGAAGCGTTCTCAATGTGACGAAACATTATGAGGCCTTATGCAAGAAGAAATGCCTCAAGATCACAATTAATTTTTAACTACCGCTTGAATAGAGCTAGACGAACGATAGAAAACACATTCGGCATTCTAGCTTCGCGATGGCGAATTTTCCGGAGACCCATTATAGCACACCCTAGAACAGTTGTTGCAATTGTTAAAGCAGCTACTGTTTTGCATAACATCTTAAGATGTATAAGGCAAAAGGACAACTTTTTAAGCAACAATTTAGAGCCAGAGAGAAACTGAGAGGCTGTAAGAAATTTCTTTTTGAAGAAATAGCATATTTCACATGCTTAGATCTAAATTTTAGACTACAACCAGAATATGGCGAGCTGTAAACAACGGATTTTCAAACTTAGATAATCAGGGATCACGTAATTATACACAGCAAGTTATGAGATTTAGAAATGAACTCTGCGATTACGTCAATTCTGACGTTGAAAAAGTCCCATGGCAAGATGATATGGTTTAATTTATTTAAAAAAACATAAGAAAATAATTGTTTATTATATTAATATTAACGTAATTCATATTAAAAAAATAATAAATGAGGTAAACTTTGAAGTTTACCTCATTTCATTGAACAATTCCTCTAAGTAATGGTTAATTTTATTCCGTATATATCTTTGTTCAACTTGAGATTTGTTTTCCAAAATTTCTTCTATTTGTTTTCCTTTTTTACGTGGAAAATATCAGATAATAATATTCTTGGAGAAAATTAATAATTAAATACAAGGAAAAAAAGTTAGGATACAAAATGTATAGGGGTCCTGCCCCCAGTCCAACCCTGTATATAATATCCACTGGCTTCTAGTCATTAAAAATAGTAATTACTATTGGTAAATCATGTACCAAATTTGAAAAGTAAATTTAAAGTAGTCCCAGAGTAATTAACCGAAAACCACACTTTAGGGGCCATCTTTAAAGAGCCGTAGCCCCCTTATAAAGCATTTCCGGACCCTAGACTATATGAACTTTTCTCACTAATTTTTTTATGTACAATCATCCGTTTCAGTATGGCAGCTGAATTTCTGGACACCCTGTATATGACAAATGTTAATTTGGCATGTATACAGTACGCTTATGAAAAACAGCTCAGATCGGGCTTTTTACTATACAAATTCAAACTGCAATATCTCGGTGAAGAAAAATCGTGTAATAAAAATCGCCAATGCATTTTGAAGATGAAGAACGGCACTATATGATGCAACCACACAAAATTTAAAAAAAAAAATTGCTATTCAGATATAAGGACATTTAATCGGTCAAAAACACCATTTTTTGAGTATTGAAAACTAAATATCTCAAAACTCAGACGTGATGGAGCAATTCCGCGGGCAGATTTGAATTCCGCATCACAAACTCTATAAGAAACACCTATTTTCAATTAAGAAAAAAAATCCTCTGTTGATCAGTGTAATTACAGAATAATTATGGCTGTAACAAATTACTTATTGGCACAGTTCAGACTGTTATGACAACGGCTATTACAGAGCCTTTTGGATTTAAAACAATAACTCCTTACCTTATCATTGGTTGAGTACAAAAAAACAGGTAGACTTGACAATTGACCATTCTTCCAAGTGGACATCCTTCTGTGACGATCTAACAATTATTTAATTATATGGGATTTTAATTTTCACCTTTTCATGAAATGGACAAAACGTTAATCCAATTGCTGAAATTTCGCCTCATTTCACCATGTGGAAAAAAATGTTTTCCTTTTCATGAAATGGATGAAATTTGTGTCCAGATAATGTAAAATTTTAAAAATACAGTATGTGAAGCCATTTCATGAAGTGGATGTCCTTTTCACGAAATCTACAATTACGCCTTATGGATTCGACATATACATGTTATTATTTCTTTTGGGCTTGAGTCAAAATACTAAACTATTATTTTATTTGAAAAAAGTATCATGAAAAAAAAATTCATCAAATAAGCGAATCAGCAATTTAGCTAATCAGTTTTAACAGCCTAGTTTACTTTAGAAAACATATTTATTTATTTTCCAAACAACAATATGTGTTATCTAAACGAGGAAAAACAAGGTTTCTGTGCTTGAAATTTTTTACATTTCGAATAAACATTTTAAAACTGCTTCACGAATGTATCTGTAGCGTTTTCCTAAATCTGTTATGTTCTATGAACATCAACCTCATAGAACATATTTGCTATCATTTAATAGTGGTTTACGTGAATATGGTTCATTTCCAAAATGAAGGAAAAGATATACTAATCGATCATATGAAAATGAACAAAGTAAGTATAGAATTAATAAAAATAAAAACAAATTTCATAGTTATACAATAATTTGTATAAAAAGTTCCATTGTTAACAGTTCCATTTTCACAAGAGAAATTGCCATAAAATTAAGTAAATTTACCACACATTCAATTTGGGAGACTTTGAAACGAAATCTCTACAAGCCTTTCAAATTCGCTTCTATTTTAGTGGCCAATTTTAGAGGAGTGAAGAACGATAGCTTCCAACTATGAAGACTTGTTAGGAAGGTAGATACGTTCGAATAACTCCTAAATAAATGATGGGTCGTTGCAATAAATACTTCACCCCTATCTATAGATCACTTTTGGATTGGACCTTGAGCAAACTTGAACTTCCAACTAGGTTTCTAGTAAATTCGCATGCTTCCTTATTTCGAATTACACTACCCGAAATAATGCAAAAGACTTCTCTATCAATAAACAAGAGTCAATTCTATTTAAATAAAAATAGCTGATGAGTCAACATCCAAACAAGAGAAATGAAAAAGAATTTAAGAATTGTCAACTGCGACAACAGAAACAAAAAAAATCCCGATGTCGCTTCGCTGATCTGTGCAACCCGACAATTCTAGTTCAATTAATTAGTCATCCATCGACCAATCATATTTCAATATAATTTCTTTTTGGGTTTTCTATTATAACCGTCTCTCATTCCTCTAAGACTTTCGATAAGTAAAAGCAGTACGGAGCTTCTGATTAGCAGAGAAAATCAGGTGGCGTCTCGATTCCACGTAAGCTGGGCTATTTATTGTTCATCAATTAGAATTACACTTTACACAGAGAAAATTAAACGGTTAATTTTAAATAGTCTTTTAAAAATTATTTTATCTAAATCTTTGAATATTTACAAATTTTTTGCAAACAATGAAAATTCAAACTTCCGTTTTTTTAGGAATATATCTGAAAGTAACGATAATACTGCCAATTTGAATACCTATTCTAATTTAGTCTAAAATTGCGCAAACGTGCTCCAATTTAACTGATTTTGTATTTTCCGGCAATCGAGATCTCCATGATAAGACTTGAATTACATGTACCCTGTATATTTATAACGTATATGTATATTATAAGTAATTTCTTAACTTTTGCACTTATTCTTTCTGATGTTGATTATTTAGACTCTGAGAATAATAAAACCTACTACAACACATTAGGTTGCACGTAGAAATTATGTGAGTTTCAGATTTTTTCTAAACCATATAATACATATGTTGTAGGGAAATAGACAAATCGGAGCTTTACTTAAAACCTCGATAAATTAGCTCAGTACTAAGAGATAGAAAATGAACGTTGTTTTCTTTTATTCGTCTATTTCACTGATGCCCAATTGCACGGGTGATACTTAGCTTAGGCTACCCTTAAATTAAAGTACCACCAGGCAATATCCGATGTCACTTAAAATTTGCCTAACCTCCGTTTAAAATAAACCGCACTTTTCCTCGGCTTAATTTGCACTTAACTATTATGCTAACCGTCAATCATCGGGTGATATTCATATTATTATTATTATACTATCCTTCTATGAAATAGTACTAATTAAATTAGAATAATAGATTAAGCCGAGGAAAAGTGCAGTTTATTTTAAGCGGAGCCTAGACAAATTTTAAGTGACACATTAGATATTGACTGGTGGCACTTTAATTTAAGGGTAGCCTAAGCTAAGTGACACTTAAGTGTCACCCATGCCACCAGGTATGATTCGATCAAGGAAATAGACTATTTTTTCTGTTTAACCGCGGAGTATCGAGGAAATAGACAACATATATTAATATTCCTTCTTTATTGTATTTGTTAAAAGACAAACATTTTTAATGAGGTACAGTAGGGTAAGATCGAGTTTGATAAGAAATACTGAATATATAATTTTTTTACCAAATCAGATCTTACCGCAGCTTACTTTACTTGAAGCTTATCTGTATATATGTATTATAGTTTATATCTGCTCTATTTCCCGAGACACATACCCTTGTCGACCTTACTGGGACATCCCGTATATATGAAGTTGTCTAAATTTATTGCTTTTAGAATTTAAAATGGGATACCGAGCAACAATTTTTAAATTCATATTCGTATTACTTAAGGGTAGTCGTTCGGTATACGGTAAATCAAGTGATGTTTCGGTACGTGGATCTTTTGATATAGTGAACGGATTCTGTTACTTTTTGCTTAATTTTGTTTCGAATTCTAGTTTTAATTCACAGGACCTTTCTGCCTTAAGTCAACCTGTAAATTTTTGGGGAAAGGTCAAAAGCTCAATTACTTTTGATCGGTAATTTTCTCTGTACAACGTAATTTTTTACACCTTGGCAGAAAAGTCTATGTCTGTACCTTGCCCTATCACCAACTTACAAAAAAAAAACAATGTTGCAAGGTACAGTTTCTGAGTGTACCTACGAGCACTAACAGCTATATGTCCGGACAGTATCAAATTGTTTAAAAAATGCGCAACTGTGACTTGCAATGGCATTCTATGTGTTTTGTTGTAAAGGGAATAATAACTACCCTGTATTAAGACATATAAAATGCAACTTAAGTGTTGTGTTTGTTGTCCGAACATGTAGCTGTTAGAGCTCGTATAAATGAAAAACGTGTTTTTGAGAAAATGTCATTTTAGTGACAAAAATATTCGGATACGAACGCGACCCACTCTGTTTGCATTTGGATTTCTAATCTACTTTTTAATACCCCATAGATCTGATCACATTTTTTTGGAGAACAAAAAAAATTTGGATTTTTTGACCCGTTTTCATCAACTAACTATTATTAAGTTAAAATAAGTGTTTTTGCAAAGTTTCATCAAAATCAAAGAAGAGTTGACATTTGACACATTTACCTTTTCTGTGAGGTAGGAAGAGATTCGTCTATTTTTCCGATACTACACGGTTAAATAGAAAAATTGCCTATTTCCTGTTCGAATCAATGAAATAGACGAATTTAAGAGAAGGGAACGTTCATTCGTCTATCTCCCGGTTCTTAGCTATTTTACCGGAGATTTAGCTAATTCTTTGATTTGTCTATTTCTCTATGACATGACATGTTTTATTCTAATAGTTTCCAATTATTAGAATTTTTTTAAAATGAAATTATAATGAAAAAAATGATCAAAAATTCGGCTTTAAAAAATTGACCCACTTAATAAGTGTTTAAAAATAATTAACATTTCGTTCGTTAATCAACGTTTCAGTGAAATAAACTTTTCATCTGATCAATTCCGGTAATTTTTATACACGTAATAAACATATTATCTAATGTGTACAACTATTTAACTGATACTTAAAACAAATTAAGTGTTTAAAGAAAATTGAGGAGTGGAAATTTAAAACAATTTAAATGTTATTTTTAAACCCTTCAAAAACAGAAGCTTTTAAGCGAAATTTTATACTCGTTTCAGTAGAGTAGTATGTATACATTGCTATATTAACTATCAAAAAATGATTTTTGCATTTCAGTTACAACAAATTAGCCTTTTTGTTTAGAACAATATAAAAAATAACAAAAAAAATTGGCATTTTAGCACGTCTTTCAATTGAGACGTTTATTTGAAAAACAACACATGTCCATATTTATCGAAAATTGAGGTAATGCCAAATATACGTAGTACAGCATTTACGGTACCCTGTGCGAGAACCTCAAAGCTTAAAAACACCATTTATTCAGGAAAAACGAATGCTGAAATACTGCAGTTTTTGAAAAAACAACTGATGTCCGCGCAGTTATAAACGTCAATAACGTAATTTTAAAGTTGCCAACAATCAAATACTTTTTTCTTAATTTAATTAAGAAAAACACATAAGCTGTACTTTTATTCTATTTTTAGTTAGTAAAAAAATGATCAACTTATTATCCCGATAATAAACGAGCTAGACAGTTTTTATCGATTTTACAAAAACTTGTACTCATGCACATATGTTGTTTTTCAAATAACCGGCTCAATTGAAGTCGATGTAAATCGATGTACTAATGTTTCGAAAACGTCGAATTGAAGGGTTTGCTGTAAGAACCTGTCAAAGGCGACATTCTCAAAATTGAGATTTTGCCGGCTTTTGCTACAAAAATGACTTCCGCATGGTTTAGAACAACGTCTTGCCATGTTTCTTACATATAATTCGAAATATTGTCACATAGCTCCTGATTGCTCCAAACGTGTCTATAGCACTTTATAACATTCGTTACTATTAGGAGCAAAAAGCGGCCATATTTTAAAAATAATCTTTCCATTTTGTTAAGGTTTTGACATTTTTTAATCGCTTACGTTTGTTAACATGTGGGATTTGAGTAGATATTCTGATGAAATTAAACCTTATCACGATTCAGATAATGATTGTGACCCTGTTTATATAAAAGAAAATTATTCGTTTATTACTGGAGTTGGTGGATCTAATTTAGTCACTAGAGCAGTATCAGAATATATAACGGCAAAGAATTGCTTAATTAGGGATAGTTGAAATGATAAATAAAATCGAGATTGACGATCTAGATTTAACTTTTTTTAAAAAATTTTCAATCATTATAGAAAACATGCTGCCAATAAAAAAAGGCAAAAAGACACAAACGAACACGTAGTAAATAAAAAAAAATGATAGAAAATATTAGAGAAATTCTGGTATGCAATATACAGGGTGTTTGGTAAATAATGGGCCATACGTTAATTGAAGATTATTTGCTTGAAAATAAGTCGATTTAACTAAACTTACCTTAGTCTAAAAGTTGATAATAATGGAGCTACAGGGTGTCAAAGTTGATAAAATAAATCACATTTTCTTTAATATCTTTCGACTTCTTTTAGGTAATTCCATGAAATTTCGTATCCGGAGATTCTTTAAGATGAGAAATTTAAATTTATCGACAATTTCGGTATATTTTGTAGTTAAATGAGGTTATTTTCATGCAAATAATCTTCGGTTAACGTATGACCCATTACTTACCAAACACCCTGTATAAATACTAAGAATAAGGTTATTGAAGCAAAAAAGCAAGATCTAAGATGTCAGTGTCGGGTGTTTTGATAAATTCACAGAAATAGAGATCAGATATTCACACGATTCTATGCAATGGAAAATAATAATCTTCAGGATAGTTATTTAGGCGATTTTATACACAGATGTCAAAAAAGTTTCCAGAAGGAGGAAGACTAGTGCGATTGAAAAGAACAAGTATTCTTACAACTACAATATCAAAATTGGTTCAAAAACTATCAATGTTTATAAATAAAAATAACATCATTAACATTTTAGAAAATTTGTTTTTGTTCTAAGTGAACACACATGTTTTCCTTTCTATCTTTTAAATTGGTCAAATGAATTTTTTTTAGTTTTTCTCGAATCTACATAATGTGCATGTGACCGGGCTGTTCAATTTCTAATTGGAATCTTTGGAGCAATAAGGTGTTAACTCATTTTCAAATTTTAGATATGTTTGAACTTAAAATGCCTTTTTTGAAACTTGAATAAAATAAAATTCAAATATTTTTGAATTCTAACATTTTAGGTATACATATACAGTTGGTTCGTCTAGTTTTTGCGAACTAATAAAAACCGACTTACAGCTTTCATAAAAGTCGGAATTAAGATTTACCTAAAAATGTAAATTAATACTTTCTTGCCCCTAAGGCTTCAATAATATGAATAGTTAAATTTTATTTGAAGTATTGAATATATTTTTGGCGCATTCACCTTTTTAATCAGAAAAATTAACTACGAGGCAAAGGTAAACGAATACTCTAAAAACGTTGTTAAATAAAATTTGCTAAAGAATAACGTCAAAACGAAGTAGGTACGTTTGATTTATGTTTTTTAAGTTGATCCTTATTGAATTGTAAAAATACTTAAGGAAAATGAGTGCACAGCACGATGTATATTTCCTAAAACAAAATGTCCTATATTTTAAGTGAAATTTTTTCTAAGAACTATTACTTGTTGGAATTATTATTTTTTTTGCCACAACGCAATAGTGCAGAAAATTCTAATTAAAACGCCATCCGTTTGAAGGTGTTCCTTCCATTAACGATTATGGTTTTACGAAATGAACAAAGATACACAAAGATCTTGCATAAAAGCTTTCGCTCGGTGCATCGTCATGGAACTACCGACAAATAAATGAAACGTATACATTGAGTTTACAGGGAACAAATATTGTATACCTTATTGCATACGTTGTTGCTAAATTGTTATATATACAGTGTGGCCCACTTGAAGCTGATCACTCCTGTTAAAATTTTTTTTCGTTGTGCAATTTTGATATTCATTTTTTTTAATTTGTTGGGTATGTAAAACTCTATCTTAGGATAAATTCTTATCACCTTTGGTTAAAATCCAAGGTTTGCCTCTGTTTTGTGGCAAAAAATTTCAAAATCGATTGTAGAGATTTTTTTTTAATTTGACCTTTATACTATCTTTAGAATTTCAAAATGGTTGTATTTCCTATTTTGTTAATAATGTGTATTAATTTTATGCGGCTAAAATAGTACCCATGTACTAATTTTTTCTTTAAAAAATCTAATATGTTTTTGGTTTATTACTTTTACAGTTTTGGTCGTCGTGATATCTCGAAATATAATATATTTTTTTAAATAAATTATTGTATATTATTATTTATTTTGCCATTTTGATTTTGCAGGAAAAATATCTAAAAGTCTTACACCTTTTGATGATAGTATAAAATACAAAATATTAGACAAGAAATATATTGATGAAGAAGTATAATGTCACTACAGATATGTGAGTACCATTTCGACCATTAGATGGTATTTTATTTCTCAGTCATTTAAAGGATAATAAAGAAATAAAAGAAAACAAAATTTTAAATTTTAAGCATATATCGCTCTAGAAAAGGCTTTCGTCCGGTATGTAAATCGCATAATAAGAGAAAATTTGAATTGAAATGATCTTAAATGAAGTAGTCTTTCATTAGGAAACTGAGATAAGCACTTGGTTTAATTTTAGGTGCTTTAATATTAAAAAATAATAAACAAATGAATAATAATAACTTGTTAAGTACTATGATGAATAACCATAACAATTAGAAATAAAAAGCTACACATCCGATAAAAGGTAAATACAATAATTGAAATGTTGGTTTAACTTTCAAAGCATAGCTTCATATGATGTAAATAATTATATCAACATAAATGTTAATTATAGTATTTTTAAATTATTAGTCTACTAAAGCACATTCAAGCAAATCCTCATCTCAGTTTCCCTAATGATAGGTTTTAAGAGGTCTTCGTTTTTTTTAAGATAGTTTTCGTTTTCTACCATGCATTATATAAATCAGGATTAAGATGATCGTATAAAATTCTTTTTATCTTACTTTTTATCCCCTTGTAAGGAAACAATACCAGAAAACAAAGAAAAATCTTTATACTTTTTGTAAAAAAAATCTGCAAAACCTAATAAGACTTTTCGACTGACTCTACCAATTTGCATGCATCATATCAGCTTTAAATGCACTTTTATCGGAAACCGTTGCTTCTAGCGACGTCAATAAGTTATAGTTTTTTTTGGCAGAAAAAGATTTTTCCAGCCCAAAGTGACATATACCGTGGTACAAAAAAGGCGTAGCGATTTAAATATATTCTAATCGCTTATGGCGCTCTTTAGAAGATAAATCGTCAATAAATTTGTATTTCTCTTCGCAAGAAATCCCCGGATATGAAATTTTGTAAAATTAGCTTGAGAATAATTTTATATTAAAGAACTCATAAAATATTAAAGAGAATGTCAT